>VDFB02321435.1:0-86523 GCA_007258455.2 Sequoia sempervirens | reverse complement strand
TTGTTCCTTGATGAATTGTTCCTAGAACCTGGTGAACCCACTTTCAAAGAAAGATTCTAGCAAATTTTTAAGATTGATCCAGCACAAAATGATGACAACCCTAAAATCCCAAAGAAAAGAGTAGACTGGGGTAGATTCTTTTGCCCTCCGAACAATGACAAGCCTAAGGCATCTTCTGATCCCATTAACCCTCATCCTGACACACCTATCCATCCATATGATCCTAATGACCATCATTCAGATTCATTGAATCACCACATGACACTATTGACCGTGATTCCAATCCCTTTGTCCCCTACTTTGCTAATGAGTATGAAACAAGTGAAGGAGAATACTGGATAGAATCTGATTGGGAATTGGATGATGACATTTTTATCTTTAACCTCTATGAATATGTCTGCATGCTTTCTTTGTCCTCCCCACCATTTACCAATACTGATGATGGTATCTCCTTAGTCTACCCACAGCTAATTGATTGGGATCAACAAGGCCCGCCAATTATGGACATATTTTAATGATGAGGCCATTACAAAAATTCATTATGGATTGTGTGAGGGCATACTCAAGTGAGACCATAAGGCTAGATTTGCAGACCTAGATTGTGCAACATACTTTGGGGATATTGTTTCATCCTCTAGCTGAAAATAAAATAAAAATAAAACAAAAAAATGACACGCTTTAGTGAAAACTCCAAAGACACCTTTGACTTATAAAAGTAAAAAATAAAGGACGTATATGAGGGTGAAAACCTCTTCAAGGCACCCAAGGATGGAGGACTGGACTTTCTCCCTGTAACTCAAGAAAAATCGGCAATGCTCATTGAGGAAACCATGGAAGCCAACATATCTACAATAGAAGATCCTAAAATGGTCCTTTTTGCAACATCTTTGACAGAAAAAGAGAAACTTGAATTCCACAAATTCTTTTCAAAGCGTAAGATTAACTTTGCATGGTCCTATGCCAATATACTTGGGTTGGATCTAGAACTCATCTTGCACCATTTGCCTCTACTTCTAGATGCCAAGCCAGTGAAATAGAAGGCGTAAAGATGCACCCTCAAAATTGCCTTTGCTAGTCAAAGCGTAACTCAAGAAATCAAGTAGATGTGGGATTCATATGGTCATTGTGATTATGGTGAATGGATATCCAATCTGCACCAAGGCAAAAGCCAAATGGTCAATCTACACAAATTTTCGGGACCTAAATAAAGCATGTCCAAAGGATGACTTTCCCTTACAAAACATAGACATCATAGTTGACCTTACAGCAGGCTACAAGATGTTGCCCCTCATGGATGGTTTCTCGAGTTATAATCAGATTTGTATTGCCCCTAAAGATCAACATAAAACAACATTTACATGTCCTTGGGGTACATATTGTTGGAATTTCATGCCTTTTGGTCTCAAGAATGTAGGTGCAACATATTAGAGAGCCATGAGAACAATATTCCATGACATGATGCACAAGCTAATGAAGGATTATGTGGATGAATTTTTGGAAAAATAGTTGACACGAAAAGATCACTTGAATGTGTTAGAAAAAATCTTCAAAAGACTAGAAGAATATAAGGTCCACTTGAATCCTAAGAAATGTACCTTTGGTGTAATATCAGGGAAAATTTTGGGATACATAGTTTCTCATAAAGGCATTGAAGTTGATCCTACCAAAGTGAAAGCCATATTAGAAATGCCTCCTCCAAAAGGGATAAGTGAACTCAGGACATTGCAAGGCAGCTTACAATCTATCCAACGCTTCATAGCACAATTGGTCGACAAGTGTCAACCATTTCAGTATCTCTTGCGCAAGGATATCCCCTTTGTGTGGACTGATAGATGTCAAGAGGCCTTCCAAATAATAAAGGATTATCTATTATCACCACTTGTTCTTATGCCACCAATCGAAGGGAAACCATTGGTTCTATACATTTCTACAACAACTTCAGCACTGGGGGCATTACTGGCACAAAACAACCATGATGAAAAGGAAAGGGCCATATACTACTTTAGTCGGACACTGGTTGGATATGAGCTAAATTACACATCCATTGAATGTGCTTATCTAGCAGTTGTCTTTGCTGCCCAAAAATTAAGGCATTACATGTTGAATCACAAGACACAACTAGTAGTGAAGATCGATCCCCTGAAATATCTCCTTAGTTGTGCAACATTGATAGGATGCTTGGAAAAATGGGTAATGATCTTGAGTAAGTATGATATTCAATATGTGGAACGAAATGTTATAAAGGGACAAGTGACAATAGATCAATTGGCAGATGCACCTATACAAGGCGATCATCCATTGGTAGCAGACTTTCCTGATGAGTCCATAATTCATGCATAGCCTAAATCACCTTGGAAAATTTACTTTGACGGATCTCATACTAGTCATGGCTCAGGAGCAGGTATATTGTTTACACACCACAAGGAGACTCCATTTCGAATTCATTTCACATTGCTTTTCCATGTACAAATAATGTTGTAGAATATGAGGCACTTCTCATAGGAATTTGAATGGCCATAAAATGGAAAATTAAAAATCTTCTAGTCTTCAAAGATTCTCAGTTGGTCATCAACCAAGTCAATGACAACTATGACACCAAGGATGAAAAGTTAATTCCTTACAAATGAATCGTTGACACCTTTCAGACATACTTCCACAAGCTTGCCTTTGAACAAGTTCCCAGGGCACAAAACAAGGCAACAAATGCAATGACTACAATTGGATCTCTCCTAGACATTCCAAGCAGCGTGCCTCAATTTGAGTTCTTGGTGGAGCAACTTTTGGTTCCTACATATGACATTCCAAAATCAGAGATGGTTTGTGAGCTTGTTGGTCCTAACTCACCATGGTATCAAGACATTTATAACTATCTTCAGTCCCAGATCCCTCCCTCAAACTTATCCAACAACCAACGAAAGTCCTTTATCCGCAAAGCCGCCTGATATGCCATCATCAATGACACCTTATACCGCCATAGCTTTGACAATACCCTTCTTCAATGTCTCAACATTGATGAAGCACAAACAACTTTATGTGAGGTACATGAGGGTATATGTGGATCCCATTCGAGTGGCCCTACCTTAGCTAAGAAGATCATGAGACTTGGGTATTACTAGCCAAAAATGGAAAAAGATGCACTTGAGTTTGTCAGAATGTGTCACTAGTTTCAAATACACAATGATTTGATTCATGCACCAGCATAGGAACTTCAACCGATTACTTCTCCTTGGCCCTTCGTGTAATGGGGACTTGACCTTGTGGGAAAAATCCATCCTACTTCTAACGACCAGAAATTCATTATCACCGCCACTGAGTATTTCACTGAGTGGATCAAAGCCATCACCCTTACATACATAATTGGCAAGTAGATTTCTAAATTTATCCTCAACTACATCATCTGTTGGTATGGTATTCCACGGTCCATCATCACAGACAACGGGCATCCTTTCAAAAATCAATACGTTCATGAGTTGTGTGAATGCTTCCACATCCAACACCATTTCTCCATGCCATACTACCCATAAGGAAACGGTCAAGCTGAGGCGTCCAATAAGACAATTATCAAACTTCTTATGAAGACCATCAATGACGCTGGAACATTCAACTTAACCCTGATCTGTGGGCTTATTGTACCGGCATTTGCATGCCTACATGAGCCACTCCATTTTCCTTTCTCTTTGGAGCCGAAGCCATCTTTCCCATCTAAGTTGAAATTCCATCCTTAAGAGTCTCCATGAAGGGTCTGATTGATGATGACTACATGAGCTAGAGATGTTAGATGAAATAAGACATAATGCCTTGAATCACCTACAGGCATATCAAAATCATCTTTGTCATAGTTATAACAAGAAAGTAATGGTCAGAAAGTTTGACATTGGCGACCTGGTCCTAATGCAAAGTCCCAAGAATTAGTCTAATAGAGAAAAACCCGGCAAGTTCAAGCCCAATTGGCTGGGTCCTTATATCATTACTACCTCATTCGGTTCTGGAGCATACCAATTAGCTACTCCAGATGGTGAACAATTGACAGAGCCCATCAACTGTCTACATCTTCAAAATTTCTATGCATAGCATCAAAGAGCTAGGCTGAAAACTGTCAAAAATACAAAAAAATTGAAAAATATAAAAAAATCGTCACCCTGATGAAAACTTGGCAAATAGACGTCTTAGTGACACCAAAAAAAAAATTAATAATAAAAAAAATGAAAAAATGACAAAAATAGTAGAGAAATAATTCGTCCAATAGTGAAAACCTAGTAAACAGGTGCTTTGGATAAGTACCATGGTGAAAACTTGGCAAACATGAGCCATGTGTAGTTAGTCATTGCTCAGCCATCTACTGTCACTCTATCTACCTTTGTCCATAATAAACACTCACTTTTCTGACACCATCATGACACTGTCACCAAAAACCCTGATTCCTTTCATGGTTGACAACGATTGACATCAAGTCCTACATACCATTCGTTTGTCACCCCAAGCACATCCTTTTCCATATCCTTTAAAATTGGCTAGTCCTAGACCTAACTAGGGGCGATCCTTATCACCTAACTGTAGTGGGTATCACACATGGTCTTGTTAAATAAAAATTTCCTTAAAAAAAGACATAAAAATAAAAAAATGTCTTGAAAAAAGACCTAAAAATTGAAAAATGTCCTGAAGAAATACAAAAAAATCAAAATATGACAAAAACACAAAAAATAGAGTCACATCTTGTGAAGACAGTCATGTCCATCAGTCTTTGTCATTTATCGAACTACGTTGCCTCTGTGCATTTACTATGTAGGCAAGGCTTGTCTTCAAGCCCTCGAGACATTAGGTTAGCCCTTTTAGATTTGTCAAAATAAAAATCATGACTCAATATTTTGTCATTGTGAAAAAGCCATTGGTTGTGTCGAACTACGAGGTCTCTGAGTGTATGATGTAGGAAAGGCCATCAATCGATGAGCCCCAGAGGCCGCACTAGGTCAGTCCATTAGGGTTCATTACATTGCATTGACACACACATCAAAAGTATTCAAGTCAAAACAAATCATTCCAAGATAGAAAAACTCTTACAACAAACTATGAAAATCATTTAATCAACATGTCAATCGCATCAGCATGTCAACATCGACATATAGTCAAACTTATTCAACTTCAATAAAAACAAGTCAAATTGTCACAACTAGTCAAACTAACAACTCTTGGTTATTCTTCAGATGGGTCCTTCTAAAGAACAACCTTGGTCATCTATGCCTTAGGATGTGTTTGTCCTAGGCATCGTCACCGTCATTTGGCATTTTGAGGGATCCTCATGATATTTGAGGATCGATCCTCTCGACATCAACATCATTTAGGATGTGTCCTTCTTGAATTTAGCATTACCTAGCATTCGACACCTAGACATCATCACACATGACAACTTCAACATTCATCATCTTGACATCGTCAAACCTGGCACCATGACATTAAAACATTTGACATTCATACACACTTGGCAAACATTATCTTGGCATTTGTCCTTGGATCTTTCATCATTCTACTAGTTTCTCCATGATGTCCTGGCGACAGGATTTAGAGAAGCAGTGACGTATCATGATAATTGACTTGTCTTATCTTTTTTAGGCAATCATGTTGCTAGTTCCTTGAGGGTTTCCTAGTAACAGGATTTAGAGGAGCAATGATGTTTCATGACTTTTCTTTCTTGTCTTTCTTGTTTGTGGTTGATTGTGACAAAAAGACTGGGGCAATCACACTCTTAGTATGAGTCATGATCATCCTTGTCTACGACTTCTTGTATCATGTGATGGTACAACCTTGCACAACATTTATCTATGTCATATCATGGTGTTTTTTGGCCATTACAATAATCTGCCCAATGATGATTAAGAGAAATAATTGTTACGTCATGTGATAACATGTTGAAGGATTTGGTCTTTGTGCTAACATTCATCTCCTTCTCTCTTGTTGTCTCGTCTTGTCTGTCTCACGATGATATCCTATGATATAAAAAAACATAAGTGCATACATACTCATATAGGCATTGCATTAGGTTTTCATACATTCACATAACATGTAAGTGCATACATCATCCATATCATTAAAATACATATATCACATCATAAGACTACATTGTCCATACATATATAGTCATACATTAACACATCCATAATCATAAACATGACATCCATTAAAATCATACATTATGCATCCATATAATCATCATTATAATATAACATCACCACGACATATAAGCATAAATAACCATCATATCATCTTGGCATCTCATCATAAGTAGCTATCATAAATGCATATAAGGCATGACATATAAAATATATCATCATAGGAATCATAAATGCATAGATCACATCACATAGGCCTCATATAATCATCATAACTATCATGAGATAAACATATACCATAAACATAATCAACACACAATGCATCATCACATAACATAAAGCATATAGGCCGCATCAAAATTGCATCATATATATAGTCTCAAAAATCATGTCACAGGAGAGTCACGAGATATCCCAAAAATAGAGCTCGCAGGCTCGATGGTCAAAATATAAGGTGTCATAACATAATGTCTGAAACATAATATCAAGAGAACAACATCAAATGTCCTAGGAAGTGCTCTCCTCATCCCCTCATGGAGAAGAGCGTGGTGATTGATGACCTATGATCGGCACTGGCATAACCTGTGAGGACACGAGAACATGTGTTTGTGAGGCCAATGGAAATAATACTGATGACATCATCTCTACAGTGACATGAGGCTATGAGGCTACTGTGACATGAGTCCGTGAGGTCGATGGATCTATGAATAGAGGTTGGCTATGCTCTAATCTGTGCTCTGACCTAGATGATCTATGACTGTGACTTGACCTTTGGTTAGAAGAATCCCTGTAAGAGTGATGGGACTTGCGACCCAATGAATTTCTTGAGGATATAGAGCCATCCACGTTGCTCTGGCTACAACTACTGTGAGTGCAGTTTTTACTCCCTGAACCTGACCCTGACTTGTTGTATGATCTTGATAACCTAGGCTTCCTCTAATCAACAAAAAATTTCCCTCTTGTATAGCATCCTATACTGCCCTATACTTGTGTTGACCTTGGCTAGCTCACTGGCAACATCTGCAACTAGCCTTGTGCATAATTGAGCAAACCTGACACACCAACTCTTTGTCTCCTGCTGTTGAATCTCTGTCTGATCCCTCTCAACCCACGTAACCTCAAGCTCTACTCGTAGGGATCTGATCTCTGCAGTGGCCTCATCTAGTCTCCTCTGTATATCAGCTAGATGTTGATCCACTCTAGCATCTCGTGGCAATAGTGGCACACTGGATGTATCTGGATCTCCATCTATCATCCTCTCCTAGAGCTACCTCTCTACTTCATCCATCTCCTCACCAATATTTGGATCCTCCTCATCATCACCCACATCCTCCTCACCCCCAATGGCCTCCTCCTCTCTACCAACATCAAATGCCTCTACCTCCGACGGTATCACCTCCACCTCTCCCTCCTGTCTCCCCTCTCCCTCTCACTGTCTCTCCTCCCTCAGAATCTCTTCCTCTTGTCTCTCCTCCTCCAGCTCACCTCCTCATGTCTCACCTTCTCCCTCCTAGGCCCTTCATCTCTCTCCTCCTCCTCTGGAACCTCGGGGATGGCATCTAAGGCTACCCTCTCCACACACTGTCTCACTCTCCTCGCCTACCTCCCTCCTTCCCCTCCTCTCTTCCGTCTCCTTTGTCATCTTCATCTCCTCTCCCCCCATCTCCTTGACCTTCATCTCTCCCCCTACCTCCTCAGCCTTTGTCTCTCCCTCCATCTCTCTAGCCTCCTCGCTGCACCCACGGTATAACTAATATGCGATTGACAGGTGTTGGTCCATCCAGATCTATTAGGGGAATAGGTCTGTGAGTCTGCCACCATAAGTCATAATTTGCAAACGTCCCCGGATTGCAGGCCCTCCACTCCAACCCCACGATTGTGCCACCAACCCATCTATCTATTGCTTGAAAAATGACATTGATATGGTGGGACCCCATGCAGGCTCTTGCGATGATCTATCATACTTTGCTATACCCATGGGCACGCCCTGCTGCTCACCAAACTGACGAAGTACCCACTGGGGCAAGTACACCTCTATAATCAGCTGAGACTATACTATTTGTCTAATCAAATACTGGAATTGTCTACAAAATGCTAAGTGATCTTCCTATCCGGCCCACTAAGCACAATCCCTATATGGCCTCCAGACAAATGAAGTCATGGTGTCAATCTTGTGTTGCCAGAATCTCATGTCGCCAACTCTAGTCTACTGAAGAGAACCCACATACAAGTAAACATAAGGCATCCCATCTACTAACTATGGCCTCTAAATTGGTGGATAGAAGATAGCAATATGCTCCCAGGCTCAGATCATCAATAATGTCATCCCATAGCTAATGCTACTCATGCCCCTGTATACTACCTTGTGCAGCTGATGATATAACATGCCAAGCAAACAAGGTCCCCATGAAAAGACTATCCTATCCCATCACATCTGCACTAATACATCTCCCCATCCAATTGGGAATCCATGTCCCTGGTGATCTAGAATCAGGACCCCATCAATCAACATGCATAACATGCCATCCCACTATGGGTAGTGCTCCACTAGGTATTGCCACTGCATCTCATATCCCTCAACACCAAGGCCTGTGCCATCAGCTGCCTTGTACAACTCGGTCATAGCCTAGACTCCTCAGTGTGGATCGTACAACACCCACTCTCCTCTAATTGGAATGTGCAAAATCCTATACACATCCTCCAAAGTAATAGTGGCCTCCCCTGTCGGCAAATGGAAATAATAGGTCTTGGAGTGCCATCTCTCAGCTAGTGTTGTCAGCAGTACCCTATTAGCCCGAATAATGGGCATATAGGTGATGTAATACAAGCCCAGTTGCATCAATCCTCTCTACTCCCAATCTATTAGTTGATCCCAAAATGCATAAGTTGATGGCTTGAACTCACGCGTATAGGACGATGGTAATCATTTCTGCTTAGGCAGAAACGAGAGTCAACATGTTCTTGAAAAATCATTGTTATCATCTATCTATCTGAACATAAGCCAAAACTGAGCCTAAAACTAAGTCAACTCTAGTTAACCCTGGTCAAAGTCAAATGCGTCGCATTGACTTCATTTGTGTCGCAGTTTGGCATTTGCATCGTTTCATCCTGCATTTGTGTCGCACTATGGAAATTGCATCATTTTGACCCGCATATGCATCATCTTGAATCACTTGTGTTTGATTCTATCAAATGAATCATTAACAAATCAAATGTGTCGTGTGGCTTCACATTTGCATTGCAATCTTTAAAATGCATCGCTATACCTATCACTTGCATTGTGATATTGCGAGTGCGTCTTGACATTTGGAAAATGCATCATAGCTAATTGCACACCTAACAGACCTTTTGTGTTTGTGTCGTGATGCATGAAATGTGTTGAATGCAACCATGAATGCAACTTATGCGAACACATATGCATCGTGGCGCATTCGCAGACCTTCCTAAAAACCTTTAAAATGCACGAAAAACAATAAAATTATAAAGTGTGTATGGGGAACTTACCAGCACCTCTACGCCCTCTAGCCGTCTGAAGGTCTGGACAATGTATTCGTAGTGCTTGGTCACTAGAATCACCATCTTCATGCACAATCTCCTAGCTTTGAGCTCTCCAAATCTACAAGTGTGAGTGTGAAAATGAATTGACTTTTACCCATTTTCAACCTATTTATAGGGTCAAAATGGGATTTTCTTCAAATATTTTATTATTGGAGGCTCTTTTGACCAACTTTGACCAACCTTTTGGCCGCCTTAAACATGTCAAATCTGAAACCACCTACGTCATTGATTTTCTGGACATCAAATTAGCTTGTCGGGAGACTTTCCAAATTTTTCTGTCATCGGGCCAAAATTTGAAAAAAATTCCAAGGGGGCATAGATACTCCATACCTTTGTCGGGGCATGTATCTGACTAAATTTTCTTTGTCACAATGCGATAGGCTGCATTATGACAAATAGGGGCAAAATGTAGACACATAAAAATGACCTAGGCCTGCAAGCTCTATTTTCGCCACTTTCCTCCTAGCATAATTAAAATATTTAATTATGTCATTTGGTCCACTTTCAACTATTAATTAAATAATTCATAATTATTTAATTAATTCATTTCTTTTATTCCTCCTGATTATTTAAATAAATAAAATTATTTTATTTATTTAAATGCATCACTAATTCTCTAATGTCTTTCAATAATTAAATAAATTCCTAAATTTATTTAATTATCTTGGTCCATTAATTCTTCTGGATTATTTAAATAAATAAATTTTACTTATTTATTTAAATACGTCATTAATTTCTAATGTCTTCTCATAATTAAATAAATTCTTTAATTTATTCAATTATTATCCACCTTGGTATTTTCCCCATTTTAAATAAAGATATGTATTTAAAATGGTCCCACTTTCTAATTTTCCCTCTTTTTTGTGCCATCCTTATCTTCTTGTCACTGTATGCAATCGTGTCCCTTGATTTGATTTCCTCAAATCAAATCTTGTCCACTCATTTTAATTTCACCCTAATGTTTCCCTAACCCTAATTGTGGGTTGTCATATTGAATCTTGTCCATTGATTCTAGGGCATTTGTCAACTTTTAATCTTGGCCATTCATCCAAAATTGCATTTTCTATAAAAAAGGAAATTTTTCTCATTTTGTCACCTCATGCAATCTTGTTTTAGGCATTCTTGACATCTTAGCATTTTAGCATCTTGGCACTTTGGCATTTTGGCATACTTTAGTCTTTGCTTACTAGTTGCATAGTTGCATAGTATAGCATTTTGAGTCAAATCCTTCAACATTTGCTTAGGCCTCAACATAGTCATAGATTGCTCACACAAAATCTGAGGGAAAACTACATATTCCAATAAATAGAGAAGGTGAATGGAGGTCAATCATGGAGGTTGAATACTTTTGGTAAACTCTTTCCTTTTGTTTTCATGTTTTTCTCTTATGTACTTCATTATTTACTTTGGGTTTTAGTTATTATGCATTAATCTACTAACCTAGAAATTTCTCATAGTTACAGGAGATTTACATTTTGTTCCATCCAAAGAGAATATGGTAGCATAACCCCTATTCTATTTCCCTCTCTCTCCCCTTCGGCTACCCAACCTCTTAGCCAGTTAGTAACACTATCAGTCACTTGTTGGTTGCACTTCCTTGCAAAATGTTCTGGGGTTTTATAACATTCATTCTTATCCCTAACCCTAGTTACAACATTGCAACAAGAAACAATTTGGTTCAATCTTCCATAGATAAATGATTACATTATAGTTCAAACCTACTGAGTCAATCATCATTTAATCTATCAGTAGTTGGCAACCAACCATCGCTTTCCAACTATCAATTCTCCTTCATATACTGCTTGTCGTGGTGAGGGTCCACCAAGACACACGTATACTGCTTGTGCAATTCCAGAGAATCAAGATGGGAATCTACAATATTCGCAACAAGTCTCTTAGAAAAGACTTAAATATTTAACTCCCAACATGATGTCATGTCATCATTTCTTACCAATCCCGCACACCTCACAAAAGTCTGTTGAGACTCACCACAAGGGGCGCGGGGTTAGCAGGCATCATTGGATCAAGCACATCACAACCATAGATCAAGATCACTTTTAACCGATACACTGTGGTCCCCACAACCATCGTGACATCCATGTCACTATTGACAAACCGATGCCCGCTCAGGATCACTATGTTGCTAAAAAACTAAACTTCACAACCTCTATGGAAGGTTATGAAATTCCTAAAACCTGTGACATGTCGATAAGCACGAGAACCCCAATGTCGCTAAGTTAGAAAGTTATGAAAATTCAAAACCCCAAAACCTTGTGACATAGGTTTCAAAGTTTCAACTTTCCATGATCTAGTGATAGGTTTGTTGAAAAGTTATGAATTTCCACAACCCCACGACATGAGTTGCAAAGTTAGGATTTTCAGCGATCCTGCGACAAACATGCTGAATAAGGGAAAAACACAACTACTCCAGGAAGTCAATCAAGCCAGTAAATTTGAGTCACATTTCTCAACACTCAATTGGAATTTAAATTGCCTAGTCCTTTCAAATGGTGAAAAAGACATTTATATGCATTTCTTCATTTTCCACAATAATTATTTTGAGAAGTTGACAAATAAATTTAAAGTTGAAAACATATTAATGTCGAGAATAAATATTAAAAATTGGCCCAAATAGAGTGGTCAAGGGCAAGGCTGCCCTAGACTAGACCTATTTTCCATTTTAAATTGTCGTCAAATAAATAAATTTAATTCTCAATTTTATCTTGAATTTTTGAAAACGATAATAAAAAATGAACAAATTATAAGCATAATTAGGTCTAAGAATTCAAGGGGGAGCCAAACATAGTGTGAAATTGTCAAGGTTGACAATTTACAACACTACACATATCAATATAATCTCCAATATTCATATTTCAATATTTCTATCTCAAATGAGGTTTAGTTGTTTTAATTACCTATAGATCCTTTTAAGGTTCCTTCAAACTTAATGTAAAATAACTTCCATTCCCTATAAGTACTTCTCTCTCCATTTAAGTCAAGTGGGGGATAACACCACTTACATAACAATTGTAAGTCTTATTTTAATGGGTGTCGATTTAAATTATGGTGTTTTTATGAGAATGACCCTTTTATCAATTACTCATAACTCTAGTTAGTATTAATTTTTCACAATCCATATTGACATAATAATATTGCTTCTACATTCATTATGTATGCTTTTTACATTGACGTTTCAAATCATACTCAGTGACCCATCATCAGGAAGAGGAGAGTGATCCAAAATGATGATGTAGAAAATAAATACATGAAATCCAAAAACAATCTTATTACTTATAACACTTTTCATATCATTACCCATATATGACTATATATAATTTAATACATATATTTAAAAAATGTAGACACATATCAATATAATATATTTATTATTATTTTTTTATAAATAAATACTATCAAGGAAGTAGCTCTCTTTCATTGATATACAAGTGCTCAATTGATTTTGAAAAGCCTTCTTAAATGGGTCTTCGTGTCCTCGACGTTGCAAGGACACTCCAGCCCTCCAATGCTTCTAGTTATCATTGCTTCACTTCTTTTGCATGTCTTTCAACCTCCTATTATAGCATTATTTATTGGATTATTTTTCCTAAATTCTCTTCATAAAATCTCAATGAATCTTATATATGGAATGCTAGATATTTGTAATGTCATTAATTTTATCACGCCATCATTTTGTATTTTGTATTTTGCCACATTCAACAAACGTGTTGGTATCAATCACTCTTTTTCCTCTTGCAAGTAAAATGCCATCCAATCCTCGCCAGCTAGAGACTCTATCATCAAATATTTTTTATTACTAGCTATCCCACCTTGTGCAATGGGTACTTCGAAGAGGTGTGAAAGGTCAATTAGGGAAAAATTGATTTATTTTTTACACACATTTGTGTAGTAAATAAGATCAATTGATAGATCATTTAAAAAATGATTTTAATATTATTATTAATTTTTTTTTATATTATTATATTTATTAATTGACATTTTTATAATTTATTTTTATACTATTATTAATTTATTAATATATTAACTATTATATTATATTTTATATATTAACTATTCTATGAACTATTATTATAGAATAATATATTAACTATTATATTATTATATTATATTTATTATTTATATATTAACTATTTTATTAACTATTATTATAGAATAATATATTAACTATTATATTATTATATAATATTTATTATTTATGTCATTATTTTATTATTATGTTATTATTATATTATTATATCTTTATTTAAGAGAAAAACCATATAAAATGACAAATTTATCTTATGTATCAAAATATTCATTTAGTAATTATCCATTTTTAATATTGTTGTAGTTGTTTATGAAAGAGAATAAAGTTCAAGTTTCTCAATTCCTGATATTAAATCTCAATATATATATATGTCCATTAATGATATCTGGTAGCCGAATCAGAGGTTTCTTTCTCATTGATACAACCAAGTTATTATTAAATGTACGTGCTCTACAAATCTTGACTTATAAGGTATGACAGTCACATCTTCATTACTGTTTCAACAAATAAATATGGAAAGCAGTTAAAGTCGATGCATGTCATGTGGAGGTGTCAATACCAGCGAAGAAGAGTTTAGAGGAGCAGAAACCAATAGCGGCAGGGAAAACAACAAAGAGCGATGAAAAACAACAGAAAAAATGATGAAAAATGATGCACAACTGAGATTCATTGAACCCCCTTGCAGGGCCTCTTGGGGCTTGTGAGTCGTTGAAGGGAAAAGTGAGCTTCACAAGCTCAAATAGGGACATGCCTTTGGTGTAATTATAAATTTAATAATTTATATATAATTTTTTATGTAATTTTCAATTATTATTTTATTATATTAAATAATATAATTAAATTAAATTTAGTTAATTAAAATATTTTTTTCTTAAAGTTTAATCTAGGTTAATCAAATATAATACATATAAATAATCATAAGTTAATTTTTATTAATAATTGATAGTTGTGGGTTCATATATCCTAACACTAAATGTTAATCTATGAAAAGTATTCTGGATAGAAGTATTTATCTTGTTATAAAAAGAATGTAATGTATTTGATAAAGAATTTGGATCTTAGATATTTATGCCTTAGAAAATGTGATAACTCTTTCAATGAAGTGTCTGAGATTCTACATTGAATTTGTGCTCTATTTGGGGTCGAGTCTACTAGTCTAGGTCTAGTAGACAACTAAGGATTTATCTTGTGGGTCTAGATTTGACCTACTCAATGCATATACTATGTTGCTCACCTACTTAGTCTTCATCTACTCTTCTCTTTTGTATGTTTAAGATTGTTAGTATTTATAAGTACCATTAGGAAATTGACATTATGTCCCAAGGGGGCATATTATTTTAAGTCATGGTTAGAAAAATTAGGCACAAGATTAAAGATGACAAGAAATGATCCTAGAATTATGCATGTTGATTCATAACTCCTTTTAGCACACCAAAACCAATTTTTTTTAATGGTTGCTCTTTCAATGCTTTAGGATAAGAGAATATTCTTGAGAGTTGAGAAAGATGATAAATGAATATAATAAATTCCAATGACATCACATAACATCAAATTTAAAAATGTATGTACTTAGTCAACTCAAGAGAGGAAAATAAAAGGTATCAGCTAGCTAGAATTTTAATTTCAAAAGTTGGGGGTCAAGTAAGTGACTATGGAAATGACCTTGGGTGGGAAAATATTTAGATCCAAGTAGATAATGGCTATATTGTAATAGGCGTACAAATAATTGTAATAGATGTAAGGATTAGGTGAATTTGTAAGAATATGCACATATAAGGATAAGGTGGGGGATAAATATGTGGGACGTGTGTAGGGGTAGATAAAAGATGGGTAAATGAACCCAAATTTTCACAAGATTGTATGATATTTGTCAATATTTATATGTATCGATATATTTACTTAAAATGGGGAAAAATTAAATAGAAAATGGCATGGGTATGCAAAATTTACCATGAAATTTTCTCTTATAATATGAGTGAGGGGCTCCCTTTCCCATAAAATCAAATTATTGTGAACAAAATTATCACATCTAAATAAGGGATGTTATGCTTCAAACCTATAAGTTAGGGAGCTAGAAAATTAGACATGGTTGTGATTTACATGACTACATAGACACCCTTGAAAATTACTGGAAGAGTAACCCTTATTTATATAAGAACATAGGATCCTCAAGTTGACTTGAATATTTTTACCAAGAATAGTTGCTTCTTTTTATTTTACACCTTAGTCCAAGCACTAGTATTTTTTAAAGGTTTTTCTTTGGGAAGAATAATAAAACTTGGTGGAATAGGAGTGGAATGCTCAGTAGTGTTTTTTATAGAAGGAGACTCCCAAAATACTAGGGGTATTATAGCAAGAGGGGGCATATCATCCATGAGAGGGGAAGTCAAAATAATAAGTTTAAATATAAGAAAAGTAAAAATCACTTTTGTTAGGAAAATGTGTATTGTACACTTTGCATAATGTTATAATATTATATTTATTTATTTATTATGTGGCGCGCCTAGGGAATCTAGGGGTGTGTGCATCACATGGGTCTACCATTCTTAGGGCCACTTTATGCGTTGTATGCAACATTGGGACATAAGTTGTAAAAGGTATTTATTTAAAAGTAATTTAAATAAAGTACCCAATATTAAATGTGGGATTAATAGTTTTGTAGGCTCATGGTATTAGACGCATGGTTCTATGTAATACCACTTGGTGGTTTGTGGGATCTTGCTTCTATAAAAACAACTGCATGGGTAGTTGTTTATGGTTGGAAATTTGACAGGTTAGCTCTTGGTAGAATTTGTGAGGGTTGAAGAATGGCATGGGATGTACGGTTACATGCTTGTTCACATGGAGTGCTTGTCGAGGGCTTGATATTTCAAAGGTGTTCATGGAGGACTTTGAAGATGTATTGTAATGCTTATTGTTGAATAATACATGAGTGATGGATGCTTTTGGAGGCTAGGTTTTTCCCTCTTGAGGGTTTTCCTAGGGTATATCTTGTGTCATCTTTGATGGTACATTCTCTAGTCTTTTGCATATGGAGTTTGAATACTTGTTTTCATAGATTTCTCTATTTGGGTTATGTGGAAATTGTCATTAGATGGATGTAAGTTTCCTTTCAACTTTCATCTCATAATTTGAGTTCATCCACAAGTTCCTCTAGTTCTCTACTTACCACCAATTTATCTACCTCAAGGATGTAACCTTTTGAAACAAGAGGAGATAGAGGGGTGATGTTGTGGGAAAAATGTTATGAAAGGGGGGTTCACCACAAAGATCTATTTCCCTAATTTCATTCAAGGAAATGAGATCCAAACAATGAAGTTACTAACAACCCTTAGGTGAGTCAAATCAAGGTATGAATTAACAACTTTCCTATCTATTCAAGGATAGGGGTAAAAGCTAAATAACACTTTGGAGAGAAGGATCAAAACCATCAAAAAAAATTCCAAAATGCAAGCTATAAAATGCAAATGAAGAACAAAAATTAAATCTGACAGAAGCACTAACCAAAAGGCAGATCTAGAAAGGAGAAATTGATGTGCACCTTTCACCAAAATCACTTTTTGAAGATCACTGAGGACTCATTTTCCCTATGGTGAATGGGTCTTGGCTAGGGTTCCTAAAAAATGCTTTTTGGGTTCTCTTTTGCTAGGTTTGCACTCCCAGATTCCCAATGTTTATTCGAACGCCAGAAATAAATTCTATAGAGGATTTTCTGTGATATGAAAACTTTTCTTGCAACTTTGACAACTTTGCAACTTTCTTCAATTTTTCTCTTCAAATGATCTTCAACCTAAAATATGCAATCACACATAAAAGAGAGAAAAATGTTGTTTGTTAGCTGAATGGAGATTTTCCTTGGTCAAACCCCATTTTGGTAATTAAACCTTGAAATGAAATAGAAAAGCATGAAGGAATTATGAATGAACAACACTATGTAACAACTCACCAAACCTTATTTGAACCTTGGATTACAAATTTGCAAACTAGCATGAATTGGCTTCAATGGATGTAGATATTGATCATGAAACTTGTCTTGAAACAATGCCTTTGAACACTTGAATAGATCTTGAACACTACATCAACATATTAGCTCAAACAACATGCATGATGCAATAAATCTTTGACATGATGATAAGAATATTGATTGCTGCAATAATCTTCTTCAAAACTACCCTTGAAATGCCTTGAAAATGCCTTGAAAATGCTCTTGAGTGCTCTCTTGAAATTCTCTAGGATGCTTGAAAGTCTTAGGATTAAATTGCTCATAAAATTGCTAGGCGAAACATAGTGAAATGACCTCTTATTTATACATATATTAATATTAATTCCCAAAATTCAAATATCACAAGTCAAAATTTGAATATACATTTAAAATCATTAAAATATAGCCAAAAACATAGTTTGAATTTAGGTCCTAGTTGCAAGTGAGGACCCATTTTCCCTATAGCAAATGAATCCTAGGCCACTTGCCTAGGGGACACATTGCTCAATGTCTATATTATGGCATTTATGAATGTTGGGTCTTATCCCTCAGAATTTGTAATTATTTAGGCTTGGATTTGAATTAAAAGGGCCAATTAAGGAAAATTAACCTCAATCAATTAATGAAACCCTAGATTAATGTGAAAGTGTAAAGATACACCTTTAAACACCAAAAATAATGAACAATTTAAGAGAATTTTAATTAAAAGGGCCTTATAGAGGAGAGGGACCGACTGCTTAAGACCCTAGGTCACAGGAGGGTCTAGAACAATTAGCTTCCTTGATCTACCTTGCGCTAAGCAGGATTGTTTGAGACAAGTTTAATGTTTTAAGGGGGTGAAAAGGAAGTGCAATTGATCTGCCACTGTCCTTCTATCAACCCGAGAGGTTTAGGGAATTAGGTGAGTGAATTCTTGAGTTATGACTGTGACCTAGACAACTCTCTACCAAGGGACTCCAACGTACGAGATGGATGAAAATGCGACACACTAGCATCCTAGTCAAGGGTTGGTGTTCAGACAGAAAAAAAGTATGAAGGGCAATCAAGAATTAACAAAAAAATCACTAAGTACCTAATAAATGGAGTTTTATATAATGAAAAAAAATATAAAAGAGCTAAAATATTGAAGTGACAAGAATAACACTTTGAATTAAAAGGGATGAAAGTTGATGAGAACAAAAGTGATAGAAAATTGAACTCACGGTTGGTCCAGCCTCCCGTAAGCTCCACACGAATGAACACCTACACATAGCAGAACAGGGAAAAATGTTGGGGTTGTTTTGGGGCTTTTCATAGTCAAACCCTATTTCGATGTTCCCACCTACATGGATAGCCAAAATAGCTATGACAAAGAAAGTATGGTAAAGATTGTATTGAAAGAAAGTACTACCAACCAATGGTAACAATGATATGCTACGTAAATCAAATGACAATGCTAAAAAATTGGATATCACCTCCCAAACATGTTCTTGCATGGTTCTATTTAGCTTTGATTTTTTAAAGTAGGAACATTTAGATTTGGGATTTAAAAAGAGAAAGTGTCTTTTCATTGTCACATTTTTAATTTGGGGTTAAAAAGAACAATTGTTTGCTTTTCTTGGTGATCATGTTTGTGTTTGGAGGTTTGTATGCTCTTCCCTGGCATTTTATATGATCTTGGGAATCAAAAACACTTTTCAACCCTCTCATTTTCACACCACATGTGCTTCATTTTTAAAGTTAATGAACATTTTCTAGTGTGAGAAAATACATGTGTATGCTCTCTCCTTGCATTTTTATATGATCTTGGAGATAAAAAGAATTTATTTGTATCATTTTTGTATATCCTTTATTAGAAGGGCCTGCCTTTGGAGAGGTAATCACTCTAAGGGGTACAACTCAAAGTGGTTTTTCCCTCAGGATGTTATATAAAAGGTTAAGGAAAAAGAAAAGTCTAAAATGACATTAGCCTTTGTAGACAATGCTAATATAAAAGGGGAAGTTACCCACATTTATGTGAGGTGTTTTTTTATATCCAAGCAGGGTTGGTTAAAGTCTTAAGTGGCTTGTTGTGTGCTCGTAAGGTGTCAAGTCCTCAAGCATCAACTATAAACCAATTAGTTAGAGGCCACCCTATTGATTGATTTATTTTTGGTGTCTTTCCTAATGCAAGGGTGTAGCATCACACCTTGAAGTTACTCACCATATGGCTCCCTTGAGATGAGATAAAAATCCTTGGCTTAGCATAAGCTACTTGTGGATTTCCAAGGAGAGGGTGATTGGGTCATCCTTCTAGTACCAGAGGCCCCTACCTATCCTCTCTCGCAAGGAAAAGAGTGTATACACACATTAAGGTGTCCCTACATTTAAGTTGAAGGAGATTCCAAGCTGTGGGCCTGATATTTGCTAGCATTAGCCATTGACCTTAGGATTATGAAGTGATTTATGTGTGCAAAGTGTTTTCAAATTATGACTAGACCCATGGAAATTGGGGTGAATAACCATTGAACATACACTATACACATAAAATATGTACATTTAACAACCAAGACTTGTTTTTCAGATTGTTTATAGGTGTTTTCAATCACATTTCATCCTAACAATTCCACCTCATCTCAAGCATCCCATCCTAGTCATCGTAACCATCCCTCATGTCCTCCTAATCATCTTAATCACTTCATCCTAACCAATCCTTTCCAATCCTTTCCAATCCTAATCATTCCTCCTTATCCTAATCATATCATTCTATCATAATTATCCCTTCCCATCTTAATCATTCCTCTTAATCATTATCTCACCCATTTCATCCTAATCATCTCCCAACCATTTCTCTTCACCCTAATTATCTTTATCCACTATAATCCTTCCTTTTCATCTTAATCATCTTATCGTTATCATCCATAAGCATCCTAATCATTCCTCCCCATCCTAATCATTCATAATCATCCTAATTATATTCCTAATATTTCTAACACCCATCTTATCCTAATCATACCCAATCATCTAATCCAAATCATCTCAAGTATCTCAATCATCCACATCCATTATTAATCCATCATAAGACCCTAATATTAATTAATTTCTCTAATAGAGGTCCTAATCATTATAATAAGCACCCTCCATAATCAACATAAAAAAATTTCTTTCCTAATCCATTATCATCCTCAATCTCCATCATCATCCTTATTCTTCATTATCATCCTTAATATTCATCATCATCCTTAGTCCACATCCTTAATTATCATCATCCTTCATCACCACATGAATCAAGATGTGCCTAATATATCCTCCATCTTCCATCTCATACATCAAGATTTTTTTGAATTTCTCCTTTCCAACTAATTTAACAATAACATAAAATCCATGATCATGTGTCTCATAAGTAGATTCCAAGAGATCCTAAAAACCATCCAAGCCTCCATGTCATCATTTTCCTCCATTGACAAGGGAAACCAAAATGCCCTCCATGTTCAACCAACACCCATCCATAACCATATCTCATGAAATTCACACCCTAGTCAACCCATCATCAATCCTAAAGTCACCATCCAAGGAGCACCGAAAATCACCATCCAAGGAGAACCAAAATTTATCGTCCAAGGAGCACCAAAAGTCACCTTCAAAGGAGACAAGAACCCATGCAAAATCCTATTTCACAAAATATTAGTCATAGTCTTCTAGTTCTATCCACTTCTACTTCATCTACCTCATCCACCTCATCCATTTAATGCTTTTCCACCTTCATATAATTTATAAAAATTCAACCATGTCACTCACTTGACCTCATTGATCCAAAGCATGAAATCATAGATCCCCCTTTATATAAAGATCAAAGTACTCCTTGTGATCCCATGCCATCTCATGATCCTATCCTTAAGTCCATCCAAGAAATCCTTCTATATGATAATGACATCCAAGATAAACCTATATTTTATCAAGATCCTATCATTGATCAAGACATCCAAAATTATCCCCTTTCATTATCAAGATTAAAGTACTCCCTCTCATGATCCCATTCCATCTCATTACCCCATACCATATCATGGTCCAAGTCTCTCAACTCCATGGCATAATCCTAGTTCTTAAAATGCATTGCATGATCTTATACCATCTCATAATATTACCATATCCAACCCATTTAATCATCCTAGCATATCCACCTCATATCATGATCCTATCATACCACCTCCATGGCATGCACCTAGTCCATCGCAAGAACAAATATTTCCATAGATTACCCCATCTAATGATACCCCTCCAAATCAATATCAAGTTGTCTCATCCACTCCATCACATGATCCCCTTCCACATCATTACCCCCTTCCATCTCATGATCCCATTTCCAATAAAGAGAAACATATCCCTTTTATCCAGTCCAATGATCCCCTTCCTCCAAATCAAGATCAAAGTATAACTTCTATTCTATGCCATGATCATGTTCCATATCATAACCAAGAGAAAAATATACCATCCGACCCATAACATCTTCCTAACCCAATTCATCTCCATCTCATGACCCTCTTCCATCTCATAACCAAGATAAAACTATACCATCCACCCCATCCCATGACCCTACCCTAAGTTAAGATCAAAGCACCCCGTCACCTTCATGTCATGATCCTAATCATCCACAAGATCCCATAACCCATATCCAAGATACCCATAAGCCCCCTACTTATCAATTGGGTTCCTCCACTTTAATAAATGTTGGTGTCCTCCAAGAACCTATCATTCCTTCCATACCATATCCTCCTCAAAATGGACTAGAATCTTGCTTCCAAAATAATAAGTACCCATTGGAAAAATGATTTATCAAAAAATGTATTATCAAGGCAAAGGGTTAGGCCTACATGACCAAGGCGTATTAGAACCCATCCAAATCCAAGAAAATCCTAATTATCATGGCCTTGGCTACAAGTCTCTAGACATTGGTACTCCTTCCATTCACCCCAAATCCAAAATCTTGCCACTTAAATCCAAACATTCACATTCCCCATCCTCAAAATATATCTTTGTCCCTTATGTTACAAATCCTAATCCTTCATCCCTTTCATCCATATTGGGTCTATATTCCCCAACATAAAGTCCTTCATTCCTTCCATCCATCTTGGGTCCTTACATTCCACCACCTAACATTCCTATTCCAAAATCCCATTATCCTCTATATCCATCACCTCATATCCCTAATCAAGATCTACAAAGGAAAACACCCTTGAACCTTTTCTAATATACTTACAACAACCCATCCATAATACCTCTATATAATTCCTCTCCATCCACCAATCCCATTGCTCTTGGAAGCAATTTGGATGCCAAATCTCAAATGCATAAAGCCAAAAATCCACAAAATTTAAAGGATCAACATATCCCATAAAAAAGACATGCAAAAACAAAGAAAACTATGATACAAAATAAAAAATTTAAATCTTAAAGGCCACAAAGTCCCATGAAGCAAAAAAAAAAGTCAAAAACCATGTAGATTCCAAAAAACTCATAGAATCAATGCATCCCAAAGAAAAATCAGAATTGGCATACAAATGTGCTTATCCAAAAGCTCTATCCAGTTCTAAGTCCTCCACCCCATCTAATAATTCTTTATGACCTCCATCCATTTTGGGTCTTTATATCCCAAAATACACATCCAATCCTCCATCTAAATCTCCAAATTCAAAAGGAACCTCTCTTTCACAACTCCACCACCCTTCAAGGTGTGTGACAATGTTTATCTTTCCAACATTTCCATCCACTCATCTACAAGTCTTACATCAATCCATGCGTTATCCAACATCTATCTTTCATTCTTCCATCCTTCGTATCCAATCCTTTGCATAAATATATATCCCTCACCATCTTCTCATCCATTTCATTTCCCTTACCATCATTCTACCAACGTCTATGAGCATATCTCCAATTGTCCATGGTCTAATGCAGTACATCTTCAAGGGATACCATACATGGAACTAGATTCTTGATTCCTTCCTTCATCTCCCTATCATGCATCCACCATCTTCCAAATCCACTTATCCATATCCTTATCTTTCTCCGTCCATCCTATTCCCAAAAAAATGAAAAAAGAAAAAAGAAGAAAAATAAAGAAAAATAAAATAAAATAAAGAGAAATCATTCATCCAATGGTGAAAACTACTTCTTATTGTGCCTTGGATAAGTAACATGATGAAAACCCAGAAAGTAGGCACCATGTGTAATCCATTACCCTATTTCACTCTACACTTGGGGGCAAGTTATATCCATGCTATCTTACCTATCACACCCCCCTTTATCCCTCATTTCCTATCCATTATCCTATCTAAATTTATCCTCCCTTTTCCCTCCTTTGATCTTGAAAAGGCTAAGGATATTCACATATATCATGCATTATATCCTCCCATCCTTATTATCCTATCCATATCATTCATTCCATGTCCCTCATCCTATCCAAATCAATCTTTCCTTCCCATATTTGATCTTGATGAAGAGCCTAGGGGTCAAATATCCATGCATCCATATCCTATACAATTGATCTTGATCATCCTATCCATATCTTCCATCGTATATCCCCTATCCTACTCCCATCCTTATATCATAACTAATAACTCCTCCCCTTTTCACCCTTGATCTTGATAAAACTAGGGGTTAAATATCAATGCATTCATATCCTTTATGCACTATCCTTCCATATCATATATCACTCATCATCTTCTATCGATAATTTCACTACCTCTAGTGTGGGGAATCTTAGTCCTTTCCAATTAGTCCTTGGAGCTCCATCTTCTTATCCTCCATCCACCATCATCCTATTATCCAAAGTCCTCTCTCCTATCAATGGAATTCCTCCATCCTTCCATCCTTTACCATGTCATGGTTCTTCCTTGTCATTGGATATCATTCAATCCTCCATCCAATCTTATCTTATACAATCCATTTATCCTCAATCCTTCTAATCCAACCATTTTCCAACCATCCCCATCCAATGCAATCAATTGTATTCCATGCAATTTGAAACATAAAAAAATAGGATAGGAGAGTTCCCCAAAATGGAAAAGTGGATCCAAAGAGGGAAAAGGGGTCCTACTCTAATTTCATTAGGAATGAGATCCACACAATGAAATGACTATCAACCTCAAGGTGAATCAAGTCAAAGTGCGAATCTATAAATTTCCTTTTTTGTAAGGACAGGGTATGAGTCAAATAGCACTTTGGGGAGAAAGATTAAAAATAGAAAAACAATTCCAAATTTCAATCTATAAAGTGGATTTAGAAGATTAAGCATAATACTAATGGAACCTAAAAATCTTCTGGACAATTTGGAAGGGATAAATGTTTTGTACCTCTCACAAAAAGGTATTTTCGAAAGCTGAATAAGGACTCATTCACCCTATGGAAAATGGGTCCTAGATAGGGATCTATAAAAATGGTGAATGGGTTATGTTCCTTTGTTTCTACACTCCCAGATCCCCGAATTTCATAGTCGAACAACCATAAATAAATTTTGTAGGTTAGTTTCCGTGAAATTTCAAGAATGATGACTACTTTGATAGTTTTGCAATTTTTCTCTTCAATAGATATTCCACCTAAAATTTGCAAACACACATCAAGAGGGAAAATTTTTGTTTAGTTAGGTGAATGGTGGTTTTCCTTGGTCAAACCCTGTTTTGGTAATTAAACCTTGTAATGTAATGAAATAGCATGAAAGGGATGCTGAATGGACAAAGCAATGTCACAACTCACCAAACCCTTGGATGAACC
Source organism: Sequoia sempervirens (assembly GCA_007258455.2). Classification (NCBI taxonomy): domain Eukaryota; kingdom Viridiplantae; phylum Streptophyta; class Pinopsida; order Cupressales; family Cupressaceae; genus Sequoia; species Sequoia sempervirens. The sequence goes on along the minus strand of VDFB02321435.1, from coordinate 61,109 downwards.
TTGATAGTGGATGTCTGCAACTTGCATGAAATAACTTCAATGGATGTGGATCTTGATCTTGAGACTTTATTTGAAACAATGCCTTGAATGTTTGAATGAATCATGAAATCTACATAAACATATTAGCTCAAATAACATGCGTGATGCAAGAAGACTTTGACATGATAATGGGATATTGATTGCTAAAATAATTCTTCAATAAATCTTCCCTTTTGAATTCCTTGAAAATGATCTTGATATCATAAAATTTCTATAGGAATGCTCACTTCAAAATTGCTAGCTTGCTTGAAAATATTAGGATGAAACATAGTGAAATGACCTCTTATTTAGACATATGTTAACATTAATTCCTGAAATTCAAATAACACAAGCTGGCATGTGAATATACATTTGAAATCATTGAAATACTACCATAAACATAATTTAAATTAGGGTCCTAGGTCTAAGAGAGGACCCATTCACCCTTGGGCGAATGGGTCCTAGGTCATTTACCTAGGACACACATTCTCTAATGTTTAGTGTTATGTTATGGCATTAATGAATGTCAGGTTTTCCTCTTCAAAAATTGCAATTAATTAGGCTTGGATTTGAATTAAAGGGGCCAATTATGAAAAATTAACCTTAATTAATTAATAGAGCCCTAGATAAGTGTGAGAGTGTAAAGGTACACCTTACAAAACCAAAAATAAGGCACAATTTAAGTCCATTTTAATTAATAAGGCCCTAAACAAAATGTGAATATGTAAAATACATATTACAACACTAAATTAAGGCATAATTTAATAGAGTATGACCCCATGTCAAATTCACACTAAAGTAGACATTCAAGACACATATGTATGCAACAATGAAAAAGATACTCAATCATACAACATCAAAGCCTAGGAGAAGAGGTGAGAAGATCAAGCTTCGACTATCCCAATGTGATGTGGAACATGACTATTTGTCTAGGGAAGGGGTAGATCAAGCTTCGATTGTCCCAACACAATGTGGAACATGACTATTTGTCCTTCGCATTCACAAGTAGAAATTGATGTCTACTATGCAAATGAAACGTACACCCACATGGGCTAATGGAACCTCAGGTCATCTGCTAGGTGAGCCCCCAAGAAAGTGGCTTAGTGAGAAAGTCATGCCTATGTATCTGTAGATAGGTAAAAATAAGCAAATTTAGCATAATGAAAACAATAAATTAACTAATTAGATCCTATCAAGCACAATAGAGTACGAAACAACACAGAAATCACAATAGAAACATAAATGCAAACCGATCTCCGTGTTAACTCAATTTATCTCCATTGCTCTTCTCCACCTGCATGAGGATGCGAGATTTTGAAGGGTTGACAATGGAGGAATGTTGAGTGCTCATTCCTACAGCATAACGACTTGACAATGACAATGGAAAATAGAAAGAATGATAGATAAAGATGAAAGACTGATTTTGACAGAGTCTGGATGCTAGATGAATCAACCCCCTAAATGGATTGTGAGAGGCCGTATTTATAGAGCCGTGACGTTTGACGAAGATAAGATTTGACAAGATTCGACAAGGATTTGATTTTTGACAAAAGAGGAAATACAACGAGATGAGATAAGATGTCAAAAAAGATAGAAAGATTTCATTTCCTGTTTTAAAGGAAATAAATCTTGAAAAAGACAAGAAGGATAATTGATGAATTATCTAATTAAATAAATTAATTAGATAGACATGAGTTCAGTTTTGGAAAGAAAGCGAGAAGATCTTTTTAGGATTTTATTAATTAAATAAATTTGGATTTATTTAATTAACATTGAATTTATGATTTCATTAATTAAATAATATAAATTATTTAATTAATATTAGAAGAATGAATAAAAATGATTTAATTAATTAAATAATATAAATTATTTAATTAACATTAGCGAAATGGATGGATTATGAATATGAATTTAATTAAATAAATAAAATTTATTTAATTAAATAGATGATGACATGGATACCTAGGGTAGAGCATGCTACAAGATGCCTAAATGATGTAATGTCGAGACAGGTGTTGCAAGAGGACAATTTTGGGTGTCTACAGTTTGCCCCTCTTTGAGATGATGTTCGAGATGATTAGATTTGTGTCGAGCAACATCATTTCAAAGAAGTTAAGATATGGATAGAGGAAAATGGATAATGATATCAGAATATGATGATGCCCCCTCGAGAGGATAGGTGGGTTGAACAAACACGGGTAGGCTCTCGAAATGAAATGATAAGGATAGACATGATGATGCAAGATAGAAAGTGGATGAAGGAGAGGAATGATACGTTATGCTGCAATGAAAGATGAGCAACCATGATGTTTGATTTAGCACTAGACGTTATGCACCAAGATATAAGGACCAAGGTGACAATGTGTCTCGTGCCCCAGCGTAATACAACCTTGTCTAGATGTATGAGGAAAGAGGCTTAGAGCATTAAAGTCCTAATGCACAAAAGGTATTATGTGACCTTAGATGTAAAGGATAATGCAAAAAGATATTCCAACACACACAAGATATGAATATTAGCTAGAATGATATGGATTTGATACAAATGCAAGATAAAATGATAACACACACAAGCAAGCAAGCAAGCATGCACAAATGATACAAAAACAAACAAGGTATTGCCCCTGTCAAGTTGTAAACTGTTGATTGATTGACTGATTTTGATTGATGATGATAGTGTTGTCATTGCGGGGAACAACATATCCCTAGATCAACACAAGGATGATTAATAATTGACTGATTGACCTTACTTGATTGGGTTTACAACAAGATTAGGATTAAGACCAAAGGATGTGATTGGATAATTTGACAAGAGTGATCGACTTGATTGGTATGGATTAAGGATTAACTTGCATTTGAATTATTGCTTGGATTTTTGTTGGCTATTTGATTTTTTTGGATTTTTGAAATGTTTTGATTTTTTTGGACTTTTGACATGTTTTGACTTTTTTGGACTTTTGACATGTTTTGATTTTTTTGGACTTGTCAAATGTTTTGAGGTGTCAAAGGATGAAAAATTGAGTAGCCTTTGTGCTAGATACCAATGACAAGGGGAAAACCAAGTCCAAGTGCAAGGGTGGGTGATGGGATAAGGGATAAAAGGCTCATGATAGATGGATAGGTGGTATTGATGTATGCATCATAAGATAGCAAGGATGTGATCTCCAAAGACTATGTCGCATAGGAATAACATGCCCCATTCTAGGTACAAGACTTAGGATTTTTCTAGACAAAATTTATGACAATAGGATAATGACAGGCTTGTTTAGAAAGATGAGGTATGTCAAGAGATACTCAAAGCATGTTTCAACCTTTACCCCTATATCCTCATCAAGATCAAAAGAAGAAGGGTGGATGAATGGACTCGATATGATAGGTATGTATGATGGCCAAAGATGGTAGGTAGGATGGACATTCTATGACATGAAAATGATAGGTTGGATAGATAAGACATTGTGCCCCCAAGTGTAAGCGACATAGAAGATCATCTTACACATGATGCCTGTTTGCTAGGTTTTCATCATGGTACTTATCCAGGGTGCCTGTTTACCAGGTTTTCACCATTGGACGAAGGGATTTCTCTTTACTTTTATTTTTTATTTGTCTTTTTATTTTTACTTTTTGACTTTTTGACTTGTGGATAGGAGGGACTCAAGTGTCTAGTTGCATGAAAGGTGATAGTCCCACGAGGGATGGTTGTCATCGCATGGACCATGTCAAATGTCATTACGCTCATAGATGTTGGTGAGGGATGACATGAAAGGGAAATGGAGTAGGTAGATGATGGATTATGATGTGGACTATGGAGGACAATAATGGATTATGATGTAGATTATGTCAGGAAGATGATAGGGATTATATGGGACTTATGCAAAAGATGAATAGGGAGGCTTAGCCAAAAGCATGGACCATAGGATGATGATGGTGGAGATATGTAGGGTAATGAGTGAAGGGTGGGGAGATGGAGGTATGTGGAATTGGTGTGAAATGGAAAGGAACCATGACCAATGGTTGCACACATTGTGATAAACATTGAAGCTTTTGATGTGGACGAGGTGTAGGAAGCAATGGAGATGTTTTCTTAGGAGATGGTGGATGAAGTGCCTTAGGTACCCACATAGACTTGATATTTGTATGATATTTGTTTGGCTTGTGGGATGGAATATGATATTTTTGAATGGAACGTGCATTTTGGATGGGAGGGGATGGTTGGGATTTTTGTGATGTGGATGCCTCGGTTGACTTGATTTCCTTTTGCTTAGGTACCCAAACCATTTTAGTTTTGGCCTTTACTTTTGGAGGTATGGGCTTATATAGTATTTTAGATGTACTTGGCTTTGAATTTTTGCAATTGTATGCTAAGGCATTAGGACCATTAGAATTTTTGACTTTATGTGTAGAGGCATCCAAATTTTTATTTTGAAATCCCTTGGGTTTGGTGGAATGAGTGGAAGCTTTATGTTTAGACAATGTGTGCATTGATTAGTCATGGTTAAGATGTTTAGAGGATTTATGGATAAATGGATAAGAAGATTGAATGGTAGGGATATTAGGTGTTGGGAGTAATGGTAGTAAAGTGGATGAAGGGATATTAGGAGTTGGAAGCAATGGTGGTAGAGTGGATGGAGGGAAGTGTATGGTCACATGCTTTTGACATTTGTAGGATGACGGTGGTGGAATGGAAACATATGTTTTAGGCGTATGATAGGATTTATGATGGAAAGTGGACTTAGGATGCATGGAGGAAATACCAACATCTTGAGATTGGTGTCCTTGAGATATATGTCCAAGGCCATAAGAGCGTGGTGGGACTTTGACATGGATGGGCTCCAAAATATCTTGTTCATGAAGGCCTAAACCTTTACCTTGGTGGTTCATATTTTGGAGTGTGTAATGGACAATAGGACTAGGTGTAGGTGAAACACTAGACATGAGTTACTTATTGGATGGAGAAGATAATGGTTGTTGTTGTTCGAAGGAGGAACATTCATGAATGGGGGTAGAAATACCAATAGGATATGATGGAGGACTTGTAATGGGGTCGATGGTGGGTGACATGGGATCATTGGGATCTTGATTAGCATTGTGTTCACTTAGATCCAAGGTATTTGTTTGACCTTCTATGTGTGCTTGGGAGGCACTTGTCTCATCAAGGGAAGTGAATGTTGATGGATCATGAATAGGACTAGGTGGAGGTGAATTTGGAATATCTTTCTCATGGATGGGTATAAGATCAAGTTGCTCTTGGATAGGCTCTTCATCATTATGGATATCATCTTGATCATACAAACGATATAGATTATGGATGGGTTGGATGAAAATGATTTGATCTTGATTAGGACTAGGGCTTGATGTTTCCACATGCTTGGGAGTAGACTCTTGATATAACTCTTGGGTTTCTTGCATGGAAGTGGAAGGGGATGACTCTTGAAGAGACTTGACATGTTCTTGATGGTCAACAACATAGGAGCATGAAAGAGGGTGACTTGGACTTATGACGGGAGACTCTCGAATTGGCTCAAGGGGTTGTGGATGACATGGTTGACTTGAAGGACTTGGCATGACGTTTGAGGACTCTTTGGTATGTTCAAGTATATGTGTTGAATGACATGGAAACAATTGATTCCTTGCTTGTAGCCCTTGGGTGACATCCTTTATAGGTGGATGGGTGGATTTATGTAATGCCATCAATTTATTTTTTAAATATCTAAATGTAAGGCATTGATTTGATGAAGGATTAGATGATGATGGGGGTAATGAAGAGTTTGATTGGTTAGAAGGTAAAGAGTCCAATGAATTAGGACTTGGACATGGTGGCTTATGGATAGGCATTTGATTAGATAGTGGTAAGGGTGTATGAACTAGATCGGTGTTCCCCTTGTCAAAGGTGGCATTAAGAATTAAAGGCTCTTGATTTTGTTGCCAAGGTGGACTTGGGATCCTATGTTCTTGTTGTGATATGGGTGGACATGTTGATGTGGCATTTTCATGATAGGTAAATGGGTTTGGTTGGCTTGATGATGAAGGTGACACATAGGATTGTGGTTGAAAGTCTTGAGGTTGGAATGGTGTTTGGACTTGTGATATGATTTGTTGTTGTGGTGATGATGGAGGGGTTGAATAGGATAACAACTGTTGAAAGGTTGATTGATGTGGATAAGGGTTGACATTAGAAGAGTTGTGATAGGTTGATGAAGGGGAAACTTGATATTTGGATGGATGAGGTTGATATGATGATATAGGTGACACATAGGATTGATGTGAAATGTGTTGATGTGGTGAGTGGACTTGATGATGTGCTTGTTGGATTTGACAAGTGGCCATGAGGTATTGGATTTGAGCTATGAGTTGTTGCATTTGAAGTGACTTATTTGCTTGAAGTTTTTGTATTATGTCATGGACTCTTTGAATGAATTTTTGGGGTAAAGGTGCTTGACTTGTTTTAGCCATGTGAAGCATGTGAACAAGCTCTTGTGCTACATCTTCCAATGTTTTCATGGTGTAAAATGATGTTGATTGGATTAAAGAAATGACAATGATCAGGATATGATGTGGAATGACAAGATTGAATGATTTGGATGATTGGAAGTTTGACTTGAGCACTATCAAACACAATATTTCACATGTAAATGGATGAACACACACACCAAACAAAATGGTAAATTTGTCTTTGAAGATTAAATGTTATGATCAAGCAAGCACTCGAATACACAACAACAAGTCCTATGACTAGTCAAGTGGGGTATGGCCAATTAGGTCTCAAGCTAGTCTGCACCAAGTTGACTAAGGATGATTTGAAAGAAAAATACTGCCAATAAGCTGGGAGAAAGGGGTAACCCACCCTTCACCTTCACTTCCAAAAGGTATAAAGTTCTTTAGGGCTTAGCTCAGAGTGACAAGATTTCAACTCCCAAATGAGCGTGTCTTTGGATTCACACTCTATTGAGGTTGTCCCTTGGAGGGGTGTGTGCTCCAAGCAGGCCTCCTATGAAGGGTATGACAAAATCAAACCAAGTGAGGTGTTTTGGAGGACACACACACTTGATTCACACTCGCAATTATTAATTGACCCTTAGAAAATTGCAATGTGTGCAAGAAAGCAATGAAGCACTCGTTCTTTTTAGATCCCAAATCAAATGTGTAGGAAGACAGTGGTGGATTTTAGACCCAATTTTCAATATGTGATTGAAGACAAAATTCATTTTAAGCCCAATTTCAAATATGTGATCAAACAAGATTGATTTTATGCCCCAAATTGAAATGTGTTGACAAGCAATGATTAATGAGAAATGAAAGATTAGAATATATGCACCCGATTATTCGCTTTCCAATTTGATGTGTGTGACTGATCCAACGTTGTTCCAACTCCGCATGATTCACCAACAAGTCACCAAGACAAGAAGAAAAGACATGCATGCAAACAAAAGTGAGATTAGATCGAAAAACATATAATTTGTTAATAAAAAAATCTAAACTAGATTAAAAATTAGAATCTAAAATGCATTTTAAATCTAAAAGAAAATTAAATTAAAAATGTAAATGTAAATCTAAAGTTAAATTTAAATATAAATCCCTAAACAAAATCTAAACCTAAAATTAAATTAAAAAATAAATCTAAATTAATTCTAAATCTAAAATGAAAAAGTAAATCTAAATCTAAATAAGTTCTAAACTAAATCCACAATCTAATTTAGATCCAAATTAAATTAGAAAAAGCTAAATTTGAACTAAATTAGAAAAATTAAAAATCTTAAATCTAGATTTATGCCTAAATCTAAATTAATTTAAAATCTAAAGTAAACTTTAAAAACAACTAAATTGAAACTAAGTTAGAAAAAAAAAAACTAGATTTATATCTAAAATCTATATCTAAATTAGATAACAAAAGAAAGGGAGAATTGCATCGATGAAATTGATTGGAGTCAAGCAGAAATGGTTGCTAATTTTCTTTCCTTCCTACATATTGCTTTCCTACTTGGGCGCCGCTAGGGAGGATCTCATTGTAGGCTCTCACTCAAACTGTTGATTATTACTCGACTTTGAAGGGATCTGCGAGCTCTCATTCAAATGGCTTTGATGGGGATAATGTTAACTTCTGTAAACGTTTGCTTAGTGCCATCGTATCACAAAGATGAATAACGTCAAATCTCAGCGACCAAATTTACAATCTTAAACCTCACAGGGAGCCCGCGAATTGAGAAGTAGGCTTCTTTCTTAATAGAATAATTGCCAGTAACAACGTTTGAAGTACTTGGAGGAAGATTCGTATAGAACAACCATCAAAATGATGGGAAATGTAATAATAGATCTCTATCCAAAACAAAGTCCATGGCCAGAATGACTTGATGTGGATGGCATAGCAAAGGCCAAGGTTGGACCACAGATGTTGGATGCTAGCAGTAGCTAGAGTGTAGGCTAGAGCGATGACTACGGTGCTTCTAAACCTCTTGGCCCTCTCCTCACATTTAGACTGGTGACTGCAACTTAATTTGAAGGTGGTGCCTGTGAATTAATGAAGGATGTCCAACCACCGGTAGTTAGGGTTCACGTCCAGATAGGAAGCAACAGATGATTGAGAGAGTGGTGGTAGAGTGTGAGGAAGATGGCTTGAAATGGGCGGTGGTTGAAGCTTTGACTTGGTGAGCAGAGACCAAATATGTGAAGAGACAATTATGGTGATCAAGAACAAACGACAGTGGCTGATATAAATGCAAAAAAGAATTGATCGAAGTGGAGAAACATGGGCCAACACCAAGTAAGGATTGATGGAAAATAAATATGCCACTCGATGTAGAGATCAAAATTAAATGCCAAGGATTTGATTCATAGGGATTTAACAAGCTCACCAATGGAGATCTGATGGTAAAGTACCCAACTACAAATATACGAGATGCTAATTGGAGATCTAACAGACATCGATGAATGCGCAGAGGGGGGATGCTAGGTTGGATAATGGTGACAGAGTATGGGCATGGCACAATACTAGGTGTTGCAGAAAGACAAAGGCAAGCAAAGTAGGTCACCATGATACAAGAAGTCTAAATGAAAATGTGGGAGCCAATGGTGATAGCTATGACATAGGCAATGGATATGACAGTGGCCAGTGACTAGAGTACTAACATATGAGAGTAATAAAAAAACCCGACTATGATGACAATTGAAGGATGACACATACCTTCTATGATGAAATTCAAGACAACAAAGATGAATTTGTACCAGCGATTGAGAAAGCATCCACACTACTGAATACAAAACTGATTTGTGGAAATCAAAATCTCCTGCCAAGTACGCTGCCAATGATGCCAAAGTCTACAACAATTTACTCTCCAAACTTGACAAACAAGGGTTAGAAAATGCAAACTTTTAGAAGAAAAATCTGCAAAATTTATGATTAAATCAAATTCACATCGGGTTCACCAATGTAACTGAGGGTAAATTCTAAGGTTTTAGATTAGATCAAATGAATGAATGTAAATCATAAATGACAATAAACCCAAAGTTCTATAGAGCACAAAGGAAATTAACAATAAAATAATTATACCTATAAATCGCAATTCCCATGATTACCTCCATAGTACCTTCTTACTTGCTAGATGATGTTGCCCTCAGATTCGTTGTGCGAGCAATCTGAAAATGTCTAAGTCCTACAACAAGCCTTGAAGGATTTGTATAAAAATGTCTAAATTCCTATGACTATGACAATGTCTAAGATTTGATCACATAACATAATAATTCTAATAAGAAGCCTAAGTGTGCAAGTGAATAAATGCCTATAATATGTGTGTGTCTATGTAAAATGTCAGCGTGTCTATGTGTAATCAAAAAGTGAGAGGAAAATGGCATTTTATAGAAAATGCCATTTTGAATGGACGGGCGAGATTAATTGATGATGAGAACCTAGAATGAGAGGTCCAGATTAAACCTAAGAATCCCTAATTAGGGTTAGGGAAAATTCATTAATCGAACGATCGGAATAATATCTCAGATAATCGGATCGACGGTGGAGAATAAATGAGGAAATTAATTAAAGAAATAAAGATTTTCAAAAAATCAAGAAGATAAGATTTGGACTGAAGATCAAATTTGGAAAATCAAGAATCTGCCCGATTACTTGATTTTTGGAAGATTAGTTACTATTTTGAATTAAATTAATTCAAAATAATGATTTTATGAGATAATAAATAATCTTCTCTATTATTTATCAAAACACCCATAGTTAGATTGTGATGACATTTTAAATAATTTCATTTATTTAAAATGAGAGGAATATCAAATTGGCAATTAAATAATTAAATTTAATTATTTAATTTCTCAATAAGACTAATTAATTAAATAAATTAATCAATTTATTTAATTAAGACAATTAGTGACATATTAAATAAATAAATGTAATTCATTTATTTAATAACCTAAAGGATTAAATGTGAAAAGAAATTAAATAAATTAAGAAATCTATTTAATTAAGGGAAGACTTAGACAATTAATGCGTGTTTAATAAATAAATAAAATTTATTTATTTAATAATCATGAAGAATAAATGACATGAATTAATTAAATAATTATGAATTATTTAATCAATAGTCGAATGTGGACCAAGGACATAATTAAATGTCATAATTATGCTAGGACGAAAGTGGTAAAAATGAAGCTTGCAGGCCTAGGTCATTTTTAGATGTCTACATTTTATAATTCATCAATTATCCTTCTCGTCTTTTTCAAGATTTATTTCCTTTAAAATAGGAAATGAAATCTTTCTATCTTTTTTGACATCTTATCTCATCTCGTTGTATTTCCTCTTTCGTCAAAAATCAAATCCTTGTCGAATCTTGTCAAATCTTATCTTCGTCAAATGTCACGGCTTTATAAATACGGCCTCTCACAATCCATTTAGGGGGTTGATTCATCTAGCATCCAGACTCTGTCAAAATCAGTCTTCCATCTTTATCTATCATTCTCTCTATTTTCCATTGTCATTGTCAAGTCGTTATGCTGCAAGAATGAGCACTCAACATTCCTCCATTGTCAACCCTTCAAAATCTCGTATCCTCATGTAGGTGGAGAAGAGCAATGGAGATAAATCGAGTTAACATGGAGATCAGTTTGCATTTATGTTTCTATTGTGATTTCCATGTTGTTTCGTACTCTATTGTGCTTGATAGGATCTAATTAGTTAATTTATTGTTTTCATTACGCTAAATTTGCTGATTTTTACCTATCTACAGTATTGACTCTCACTATACTTACCATACCGAAGCTATCCCTCTAACAACTTTGATAGGGCACCACACACATTTTGGTTTTGAGCTTCACAAGGTTAACAAGTTGTTTTATGCTAAACACTTAGAACATTATAGATATATATGTTGGTTTGTTCAAAGAAACTTCACATAGTTCATGTAAGGTATCTTCTTAGGGATCATGATGCCTAATGTCTCCATGAGAGGACAAATAAAAGAAATTGCATGCTCTCAGAGGATATCAAACCAATTACACCACCAAGAAAAGGACACATCACAAGAAGAAAGAAAATCATCCAAAGAAACATGAGTGTTGATGTATGCCCCCACTTTAAAGCGATTGCTAACACCATTGCTATGAGAAATCTACTTTAAAGTAGAAGAAGACATGAGAGATTATTCAAAAATCCTTATGCCAAGTCAGTTGTTAATGAATGAAACTAAATCATGAATAAGGGCTTGCCCCAAAAATGCAATGCTAAACATAGAAAGAAGAGTACATCACATGTGAGCCAACTTAAGGCATGCCATCCACATCCCTAGCTTGCTTTTATATATACATGGAAGGTGGTAAACTAGCCAAAATAGACAATGAAAAGTGTCATACAAGCACAAGGCTACCTAACCCCTTGCCCCCACTTAGTGCAAGACAAGGGTGAGACGAGGTGATTCATGAGAAACATTATAGAGTGAAAATAAGTATTAAGTAGAGGAACTAGGTACTTCAACACAAGAAAGAGCACCAAAATTATTCAGATGTTGAATTTTATTACTCAAAGCCTTACATTCATTAGTAGAATGACCATGAACTCTATGATATGCAAAAAATGAACTCTTGTAAAATTTATTTTGTGTTCTTGGAGGGAGATATATCAAACATTCTCATAGGAGTCTCAACAAGATACTCTCTTGATCAATAGTAGAATATGTTCTTTTATGTTGCAACAAAGATATCTCTTGCTTAGTACAAGGTGCCATATGTTGGAACTGTAAAAATCTTGTATTTTTTGGCCTTTACTTATGTTCCCTAGGAAGTTCCCACATGATAATTTCATAAGTAGTTCAAATTGTTAATATTTTTGTGACAAAATCCATCCATGTTCACCAATAATCCCACCAATTTGGCCTTTGATACATGAGCATTCCTCTGGACATCATTGAGCAAGAGTTTCAAACTACTAGTCTATATCGACAAGATAAGGGAAATTATTTCCGATCAATAGATCATAGCTTTTTAGCTTGAGCATTTTTAACATATTGGCAAGAAGTAAACTGAGTTATATCGATGGGAGGTCATGGAGAATGCATCATCGATAAGACAAAGTTTGTCGTCTTACCAATGAAAGTTATCGACAAGAACAAAACAGTCAGAGTGAAGTTTCCAAGTTAGGTCGATCTCTTAATTCACACTGATGGAAATTGCATCGGCAAGACACAAACTTTCTTTCACCGACGGGACAAAAGAACAATTATCGGGAAGACTTGTGCAATTAGGATGAATCACACAAATCTCGCCAACCATATTGGTTACATCGATAATGAAAATTTTGGGAGGAGCCTTGCTGATCAATTTAGACAAAGTGAAGCAGTATATGGAGCTTATTAGAGAGACATGCACAATTAGAGTGAGTTTTTCTATTCTTTCTGACCTCACATATTACACCGATGAAGGAAGTTTTGTGGAGAGTCTAGCCGACCCATCCAAATGAAAGAAGCAATGGATGGATATTTCAAAGAGACCAAATGACATCAGAGCAACATTTCATTCTCTTGGCAATGGTTTTTGTCATGCCGATGATAGTATAGAGGGTTCAATATTCTTTAGAGTAGCACTGCCTGATGATGGAAAAAGGCTTCTAATGATCCAAAACAATTTCAAATCGGGGTAATTTCATAATGATCTCCTTGAAGTGGTATGTGTTGGAAAACAAGAAAGAGGTCATTCGTTTAGCATCGGTGGAAGAATCACTCAGTCTTCTTGACCAAGGGGAATAAATCAAAGGTCACTCCTCATCGAAAAGATAGTCGGTTATGTCTTGGCTATCAAATAAAACAAGGGTGGCACCAAAATGATACACAAATCGGCTAAGAACCAAAGGAGTCTCACCGATGTGATCTTGCTATTTTGACATTTTGAAATTAAAAAAACTTGTTGCATTCACTCACAAAGATAGACATTAATGGCCGCACAAATGTGAATTATGTAAATATCTTTTGATTGAGAGAGGAATAAACAAAAGGAATTTTTAGAATTAGCGGCGAGAAGGATGGAAGATTAGACAAAAGCCAAAAATTTCAGTGTGGAAAGAGATTCTCGAGTAAGTTCACAAAGTCTCTTTGTAGTTGAAATTCCAATTCGATTCTGTTATATTGAAAGATGGAAAGGTCAAGTTTTGAGAAGACAAACGGTAGAAAACAACAAGGTGAAAGTAGTCAGCCAAAAGGTAAAAAATAGAGAATTGAAACTGGTGAGGAACCTAAAACAAAGTAGAGGAAACTAAACCAAGACCTCATTGAACAATTGCTTGGCTTAGGGCCAAAGGCCAGAAGGTCCGCACAGTTGAGGGCTGATGTTGAGAGGTTAGAAGATAAATGCGCACATGTGGGTGATGTATGGACCCCTGTTAGGGGATATGAAATTTTTATTTTCCATTATGGTCGAAGAAATAGGTTCGAACCTATATGCAATCCATGAAATTTCAATTTAGGAAAGCTTGTTGTCCCTAATATAATTGTAAATATTGACCTTATAAAACTCCTGGTAAAACGATATAGCCCTGATTTGAAAGCCATATACAACTTGCAAGGAAAGCCCTTTATACATTTGTCAAAAATTGTTCTTTGTGAAGTGTTCAACTTAGATGATACCTATAATGAGCCCATAATACATGAGGATTTAGAAAAAGAGTATTGGAGAATGCACACTACTTATAAAGGTTGGAGATTTCCACTGCATAGACCTAGAAATGATGGGTATTTAGTACCACTAAAGATGGGGATGGACCTCCTTTCCATGTCAACCTGTTTGAACCATACATGGAATATACCTACTTTTCAGTAGGGCAAGCAATGGGAACTAAGGTCCCTAAGTTCATGTCTATAAGGCTAATGGTAATTTCTACAGATGTACAATGTCACTACCCAAGGCCTTTTGATTCAACATTAACAACCATCAAGAACGGTGCTCCTATAATGTATTTCAAACACTACTCCCTTTTCATGCATACGACTATGGGCAGGAGGTAGGGTTGTGGCCAGAAGAATTGAGAATAACACAATGTGACAATGAAGGTCATCCATTGCCAGTGTAGTTGTGGATTGCCATATGGGATAGTAGATTTGTGAGTTCTATTTATGTGCATTTTGAGGAGCATTTTGTCAAAATACTATACAAATTTTTCAATCATCCATGTGATCATTCTTTAACTAATGAAATTAAGAGATTTTAGAGGCCAAAATATTTCAACGAGTCAGTAAATGTTGGTCACAATTGGGGTGATTGGTACTGCTATACTGATGCCACAATGATTAGGGTGTATGGCTTTGAAGGCACACCTTTCCTTCTCCCAAAAATAGTACCTGATAGAATTGCATACTTGGAAATTGTTCGACAACCGAATTACTCTAGTGTTATGAATTTGAGTTCTTTTGAGAAACAATCATTCATGCCAAGTACATTATGTTTTGGAGATTTCAATGTCTTGTCTAAGGAGGGATATGATTTGATTTTAAATAAATCATCTAAGTTCAATTTGAAGAAAGCAACACCAAGAAAAGGGTTTGACCCTAAAGGTTACATTGATTTTGCTAGAAAGAAGGTAAACTTGGGCGGATATGCTCATATACCTTACCCACATGATGACATAATCAGAAATATGAAAGAAAGGGAGGTAAAATTAGCAATTGATGAATACAATAGGAAGATAATAGAGGAGGAAGAAATTCTATCATCTGGTGAAGAGTCCTCTGGTGAATAAGAACTTCAAGTTCCAACTAAAAAGATTCCTAAATTAAGAATTGAGAGATATCAACTTCCAAACATAGAGCAAGAGGTTGAGGAAGTATCAGATGTAGATGAAAGGAAATTAGCCTATAGGTCTTTTGATTTTGATGATGAGTTTATAAATTCTTCTAAATTTAGGTCATTTTTATATAAGAAAAAGGGGAAAGTAATTAGGGAGTCTATTGTAGATGTTACTCCTAGCAATGAGGCACAACTATTGAAGATCTTGAAGTCAGATGTGGAGAATGAAATGAATGACATGACTCTAGAAAAGGGAAGGAGGTTTCTAGAAGAATCTGGTGTTATAATATTCCCTGGTTTGGATTTTACTTTAGCTCTTGTATTTGACATTTTTTTACATAATAATGGTGCAACACACAAGTTAATCCCAAAAGGAGTTACAAAAGTGTACACAGGGTCGAAGTACAACACTGATGAAAATTCTCTCATGATTTGGGCTTTGTATCCTCCACACAGGAAATTGGTGATAATTGACACATAAAAGGCATTTGGCCATGTGATGACATTAAAGGTTGGAGAAGTTGACCCAGTTGCAACTGCTAATATTGGCATCAATGTTTTCAAATTAAGTAAAGCACAAATTTAAATGTTGATCAAAGAAAGGGATATGTACAAAATGAGTAATGAGAAGATTCTTAAAGAGAATGATTTTCTAAAGGACATGGTCAAGGGTGCAAGGTTATTGACTCAAGGAGAAAGATCTTAGACAAAGGACAAAATGGAAGAATCATATATATATATATTCTCAAGACAAATTTGATACACTTTCTACAATATTCAAGAAAAGGCATGTCAATTTAATGGTTTGGATGAGCAAGTTTTGGGGAACTCATTCAAAGAGTTATGCTACAATTCAGGAGCACCAAAGGATCAGTGACAAAATTTAAGAAAAAAATTAGGAAGTTGAAAAGAAGAGCACTTCTGATGGTGGAGCCATCATAGTTGCAAATGAGCTTATGAGGAAGCACCAGGGCTACTATGAGGAACTTCAAGAAAACACAAAAGAATTAGCTGATGCTGCTAAGGAAGGGGTACTTGCATTGTTTGGAAATGATGGAAAGTTAAAAGACAAGACCGAATGGATTGAAGAATATAGGTTAATATTACATAAAGCACTAGAAGCAGCCACAAGCAAAGAATCAACACTAGATCAGGCATGTGAGCAGATGGAAAAAATGGTGATCATGGAGAGAGTAGCTAAGAACGCCTTAGAAGATGCTGACACCCATTTAAGAAAAGATTATTTGGATCACTTGATAAAAGTCCATTTATGGCTAACTAGAGCCTAGTTAATTATTTTTAATTGTTGTTAAACTCAAAAGACATTTATGAAGGGGCATGTCCTCTTTAAAGTATTGATATATATGTTGGACATATAGTGATAGGAGGATATAGGTGAATAGAGAGGAAATAGGAGATATAGTAGAAGTATTTTAAGAAGGTTAGTCATCTAAGTTACACTGAATGGACCTTGATGCATGTACAAATTTTAGCTGAAATCAATGAAAGATCTTTAATTTTGTGTGGTGCAATATTGGTATCTATTGTTTGTTGATCTAAAGAAATTACTTAACTGTCTCCATATTGCTACTTCTATGTTATTTGGAGTTGCATATCCAAGTTGATGTTTCACTTCCATCAAAACACATTTGCTATTGTTGTGTGGCAAAATTAATTGGTTTATGTAAATAATTAAATCCTTTTATTTGACTATAGTAACTTTGGGATAACAAATGGATCAATAAAGAAGAGTTAGGTAGTTGATATGATTATCATGTTGTCTCCAAATTGACGCAATCATGTTATTCAAGTTAAGGTTAAACTTACTTTTCAATACACATTTGTTGATATTGTGTGATTCTATTGATTGGTTCCTTCAAAGAGGGATTAAAATCCTTTTAAGAGATCACATTAGCTTTGTAGGGTCAATTGGATTAGTAAGAAGAGCCTGTTAGTCACATCCTTGCACATTTGTACAAAGTATAGAAAAATTAAAGTGCCAAATAATTAGAATTAAAACCAGAATCTGCCACCAATTATAGGGCTACATTGACTCCACACACCCAACAGAGCACTAGTCCATCTCATTCATACACTACTTATTCAATTTCACATCATAAATTATCAGTTATCACATTTAGTCAACCAAATCATACATTCTTCCAATCTGCATCATTGTAAAGGTATACTTGCCTAGGTTAGAAGAGCCTAAAGTGCAGGGAGTTATCAACCACACAAGTTAACTCTGTTCATTGGTTCAAGAACGTTGCAAATTTGATCATAGAGCTTGGCATCCTCTTAGGATTTGCAACCTACATTTTTGAGATCAAACACCATACATATACAAGACTCTTTAGATTGTGAGATTTTATACCCTCCTTTAGGGGAGGGTGTAGAATCTAATAGACTCCAATCATTACTAAGATATGTCCTAGGAATGTTTTGCGTGACAACATTAATGTTAAGCAAAGAATTATTTGTTTATTTTGTTTCTTTCGAAGGACAATAACCAAGACCATTAGTTTCTATCAATTTAGGATGCACTAAGGTTAAAGTTGGCTCAGGAGAATCTTTTGTAATAGTGTTGGTATTGAGTGAATGCTTTTTTTATGCTTTTATTTCTTTCGAAGGGCAATAACCAAGACCGCTAGTTTTTTCTTGCATGTTAGGCTCTACAAGTACATGGATGCCTTTTTATTTTCTTCCACATCCTTTTCCACTATATCCAAGTTGTTTCTAGAGCTCATAACCTTTTCCATAAAGTTGTTTCATCTCTTTCGGATTTGATGGCTGTTCATAATCAACTTCATCAAAAAAATTTGTGCAATTTGCTTCTTATTCGAAAGTGGTTGAAGTGGATGCTTTCAAATTTTGTGTTGACATTACCCCTTTTTCTTTTCCCTTGATAATCTCTTTTATTGTGATATTGTATTCTACCATGAATTTAGTTGTAAAATCCAATGATCCCAAATCATCCATCGATAACATTGTGAAGGGTTTAGTTCACTTATCTTTTTGTTGTTCTTGCATGGGTTCTACTTGTGTAGTTGGTATCAATGTTTTCAAAGGATATTCCTTGTCTTTCTCAATGTTCAAACAAATTTTTGGTTTAGGTATGGCATTTATTGTATACACTTTATTGTTGTAGACATGCTTTATTTTATGATGAAGAGTAGAAGGCACCCCATTCATTGCATGAATCCATGGCCTACCTAAAAGAAGATTATATGAAAGAGCATGAGGCATAACATGGATAGTAGTTTGCAATGTAACTTTGTAAAATCTCATAGGTAGCATTATCACACCAAAAGGTTGCTTTACCACATTATCAAAACCACCTATAGAGAAAGAGTTTGGTTGAATTTGGATTTTTTCTACTCTAATCTTATCCAAAAGGTTTACACTACATATATTAATGGAAAAGCCATTGTCAACAAGGGTTCTCTTTATCTCCTTCCTATTAATAATAGGTATTATCATGAAAGCTTCATTTTTTTTTTGCACGTCCAAAGGAGGTAGCTCACTTTGGTGGAAAATAATGTCTTCATTCATTCCTTGAATTAGGGTTACTATATCATTCAGGTTTGCACTAGGGGGAACCACGACTTGTTGCAAATCACTTTGAATCATGTTATGATAATGAGGGGAGGCTTGAATAAGAACCCATAAGGATATCTTAGTGTGAGTATTTTAAGTTGTTCACCAATATCATACTCCTTTCCACTATGTAGAGGCCATTGAATGAACAAGATAATTGAGATGGGGGGTTGAATCAGTTGAATCTAATCAAAACATCAAAACTCTCAGTAGTAATAAGATCCACATGCATTCATTAAACCCTTCTTTTGTTATAATGATTAATCATAAAATGCAAATAACAAAAACTAAAATAACAACACCATACACAAGAGAACACTAGATTTACATGGAAAACCCAATGAGGGAAAAAACATGGTGAGGATTAGCTCACAATATAAGTAAATGCAAACTTGGTAAAAAAAGACTTATTGCCTAAATAGGATACACTGTCTAAAGGATCAATCCACAAAAAGAAATACAAGAAGATTAAAGAGAAATATTACATAGAGAACACTTTCACAATGCAACAAGGAATTCACCACAATGATCCAACACTTTCATAGTCCTATTTGAATGATTTCAGACACCTTCAACTCACTACATTCAAGAATCCACTACTTTGTAGTTCACACTTCTCTGCTCAAATTTGCAACACACACATCACTTGCATTGATCTCACATCTATCTTACTTCTCACTTCTTTCATACTCAACTCACAACTCCACTCTTATTTATATCAACCTCAACCTTAAACATCTTCTCTAAGGTCGACATTCTATTCATTGTAATTACAAATTCAAAGTAGGTTGGAACCTAAACATTCCCATGGTGGATAGGAATGAAAGGGGACAAAAACAACACTTAATCGAGACCCAAAATTAAGTCTCACATACCACATGACACATCCATTAATAATTGAACATTTCCAAATGTAGTGTAGATACTAGGTCAACCAATACCTATGAAAACACATTTAAACATTAAGAAAACACTTCCAAAACTTTCAATACACCTAACCATGAATCATCTTAACAAAAAAAAAGAACAACACCATTAACTCTCCTTCAAAACCACAAGTCATAAAAAGAAACTATGGATAAATGTGGAGAAAATGCATTTCCCCCTGACACCTTTGAACAACACTGGAAAACCAATTCTCATACTAGTAAACACAATTTCCTAGATTACCAACGATCCAAAACCCAAAATTATAAATATAGAAACCCCTGACAACCTCAACCAACATAATAAACCTATACAGGCATAACGTCAATATAGAAGAAATGTGGAGCATGATCCAGAGCACATTTTAAACATTTGCACAACACAATTTTTTTTGTTTATCAATTTTTCTCAAAAGCACTTGGAAATCAAGTACCAAAGACATCATTTCAGCATCTGTATAAGAATTTAATGTGAAATTAGTATCCTTAGGATACCATAAGCCATAATCCAGAGTGCCTCTTAAATATTTGAATATCCTTTTCATTGTTGCAACATGTGTTTCTCTAGGATCTTGAAATCTAGCCACAAGACAAACTACATGCATGGTATCCAATCTAGTAGTAGTTAGATATATGAGTCTGCCAATCGTAGATCTATACTTGCTCTGATTAACATTAGGTGAATCATCATATTTGCTCAATTTAAAACTTGTCACCATAGGAGTACATACTAGCTTGGATTCATCCATTCCAAACTTCTTCAACATCTCTTTGACATACTTAGATTGTGAAATGAAAATCCCTTTATCTGTTTGATTGATTTGTAGCCCAAGGAAGAAATTCATCTCCCCAAACATTGAAATTTCAAACTATTTTTGTATTTCTTCAACAAATTTCTTACACATAGCTTCATTTCCACCAAAGATAATATCATCCAAATATACAAACACTATCATGATTTTTTCCTCCTCAATTTTGAAATAGAAATTACTATATGTGGTTCCCTTACTAAATCCTTATTGTATCAAGTACCAGTCCCATCTTGCATACCAAGCTTTGGGAGCTTGCTTCAATCCATATAGTTCATTCTTCAATTTACATACCATATCCAGTTGATCTAATAATTGAAATTATTTCAGTTGTTCCATATAAAATTCATCTTCTAATTCACCATTCAATAAAACATACTTCACTTCAATCTAATAAACTTTAAAGTCTTTTAACACTACAAATGCCAAAAATATTCTAATAGCTTCCATCCTAGCCATAGAAGCAAACATCTCTTCAAAGTCTATTTCTTCCACTTGTGAGTAACCCTTACACACAGGTCTTTCCTTATTCCTTACAACGTCTCCATTCTCATTTATCCTGTTTATGAAAACCCACTTAGTTCCAATTATATTCTTGTTTTCCATTCTAGGGACCATATGAAAACCCACTTAGTTCCAATTATATTCTTGTTTTCCATTCTAGGGACCAATTCCCACATTTGATTCTTCTCTATCTACATAAGTTCTTCCTTAATCACCTTCATCCAATGTTCATCCTTGCACACTTCACTCATTGTTTTAGGTTCAACTTTAGAAAGTAAACATAGATTTATCTGAACTTCAACAATTTTGCTTCTTGTCAATACACCTAAGTTCCTTTTATCTTCAATGATTTGTTCTTCAGAATGGTTCTTTTGCACATACTTAGGGGTCTTCTCCTGAGCTTCTTCTTCTTCTTCATTCTACACTTCTTCTTCATTAGCATTTTTTTCTTCTATTTCTCTATAATCAGGTTCATTTGAAACATATCCATCCACTACAATTCAATTCTACAAGTTTTCATCAACCTTAAACATTTGCACTTTCAACTATCTTTCTCAACCTTTTGTTGTAACATTTGTAAGCTTTTCTTTTAGTAGAATATCTAAGGAAGATACTTTCATTAGACCTTGCATCAAACTTTCTTAAGTTTTGTTCTTCTCTTTTGATATAACATTTGCTTTCAAAAACTCTAAAGTAATTCACAGTAGGAATCCTTCAAAACCATAACTCACAGGGAGTCTTTGTGTTGTTATCTTTAGCTTGAACTCTGTTAAGTATGTAAATAGCAGTATGAATAGCTTTTCTCCAATAGACTTTCGGTAAATTTTCCTCTTTCATCATAGTCCTAGAAGCTTCTTGAATCTTCTATTTTTCCTTTCAACAACTCCATTTTGATGAGGAGTTATGTCACCTTGGAGAATTATCACACTTGTAGGACCACAAAGATCTATATGAACTAATTCCACTAGTTCGATAGTAGATTATTCCTTTCCCCTGAAACCAATCCTTACTTGCTTTCCAAACTGACAATCTCTGTAGACAACATTGATAGGCTTCATGATTCTAGGAAGGTCTCTTACTACATGGATTGAACTGATTCTCACAAAATTATCAAAATTCATATGAAACATCCTTCGATTCCATAGCCAAATATCACTAATCTATGACATAAATCAATTTCCATCAACACCCTTAAGCTGATAAATGTTTCCATCTATTCTCTTACCAACATCAATCATAGTTTTGGACCCTTTTCTAATCTCACATGTTTCATCCTTGAACACAAGATTATATCCCTTTCTACACATTTTTCCAACACTCAAAAGGTTATGTCTTAAACCCTTAACACAATAAACATTATCGGTTTTATGCTTACCATCGAAACTATTTGAACCTATTCCACAAATCTTAGCTCTTGAATCATCTCAAAATTTAACTAGTCCTCCATCATATTTCTCAAGCTTAACAAACTTACTTTTGTCTCTAGTCATGTGATTAGAGAAGCCACTATCAACAACCCAGTAATTCTTATCCTCTTTAACATGACAAGAAGATACCAAAGTACCTTCAACCTTATCCTTCTTCTCTAGAATACATTCTTTCACACAACTTTTAGAGTTAGTAGAACTAGATCCTTCTTTAATATCCAAGAACAAGAATTCATTATCATCAAAGTCTCCATAATCAGATTCATCATGAGAAATACTAGCATCTTCTCTAACGTAATAAGCTTTCTTAATCATCTTTCCTTTGTTCTCCTTGCTCTTATCATTTGCAACTCTCCTTGGACATCTAGAAGCATAATGAACTATACCACCACAACTAAAACATTTGAAAGGTAGTTTACCTTGGTACTTACTGATGCCATTCTTCATTCTTCTTACAAAGTTCGCTTCTACATCATCAAGATCTTCCTTATCCAAATATCCAACCTTTTCTAATACCTGGATTTTGAAAGCAATCTCTACAACTATACCATTTTTCAAACCCTTTTTTCTCATTTCAAAAGAAGTTAGTGTACCAATCATTTGATCTCTAGAGTAAGTATCAAGATTTGTAATTTCCTCAATAGTAGACACCTTTTCACTATAAGAATCGGGAAGATATATGAGAACTTTATTTACCACTTTAGATTCTTTGACTTATGCACCAAGACCTCTCATTGTGCTCACCATCTCATCAACTCTTTGCATATATATTTTGATTATTTCATCTTCAAACATATGCAAGGTCTCAAATTATGCCTTGAAATTCTGCAACTTCGCTTGTTTGACTTTCTCATCTCCTTCATAAATGCTTTCTAGCTTATCCCAAACTTCTTTAGCAATCTTCAAACTCATAACTTTTACCAATTTAGTATTTGAAAGACTATTCACAATAATAAATCTTGCCTTAGCATTGATCTCATGTGCCTTGATTTATGAACTTGTACTTGGACTATTTAGAGGTGGAGTATATGTAGTCTGATAAACCTTTTCAACCTCAAATACCTAAGCTGATAGATTCCTTCAATATTTTTCTTCTAGAATGCATAATCAGTGTCATTGAACCTAGGGCATTCAAAATTAACCTTGCTCGCCATCCTAGATCTACCTTAAGTGATTAAGCTCTTCTCCAAGTAACTTTGCTCTGATACAAATTGTTGAATGAACAAGACAACTGAGAGGGTGGGTGAATCAGTTGTATCTAATCAAAACATCAAAAATCTTATTAGTAATCAGATCCACATGCATTTATTAAACCCTTATTCTGTTATAATGATTAATCATGAAATGTAGATAATAGAAATTGAAATAACAACACCATACACAAGAGAACACCAGATTCATGTGGAAAACCCAATGAGGGAAAAACCATAGTGAGGATTAGCTCACAAACATTGTCCAAAAGGCTCATAGTCAAGGCTCACTATGACAAAAAGAAACACAAGAAGACATAAGAGAAATTTTACACAGAGATCACTTTCTCAATGCAACAAGGAATCCACCAAAATGCTCCAACACTTTCATAGTCTTGTTTCAGTGATTTCAAACACCTTCAACTCACTACATTCAGGAATCCACTACTTTGAAGGTCACACTGCTCTACTCAAATTCACAACACAGACATCACTTGCATTGATCTTGCATCTATCTTACTTCTCACTTCTTTCATACTCAACTCACAACAACTCCACTCTTATTTATATCAACCTAAACCTTAAACATCTTCTCTAAGGTTGGCATTCTATCTGTTGTAATTAAAAATACAAATTAGGTCGACACCTAAACATTCTCATGGTGGATAGGAATGAAAGGGGACCAAAACAACACTTAATCAAGACCCAAAATTAAGTCTCACATGCCACATTATGTATCCATTAATACTTGAACATATCTGAATGTAATGTAGACAATAGGTCAGCTAATACTTGTGAAAACACATTTAAAAATTAAGAACACACTTTCAAAACTTCTGATACACCTAACCATGAATCCTCTTGAAAAAGACAAGAGAAAAAAATACCATAACTCTCCTTCAAAACCACAAGTCCTAAAAAGAAACTGCACAGAAATGTGGAGCAAATACATTTCTCCCTGACACCTCTGAACAACACTCGAAAACCAATTCTCATACTAGTATACACAATTTCCTCTTACCAATGATCTAGAACCCAAAATTTTGAACATAGAAACCTCTAACAACCTCAACCAACATAATAAGTCTGCATAGGCATAACATCAATACAAAAGAAACGCGGAGCACAATCCAAAACACATTCATTCTAAATATTTTCCCAACACAATTTTTTCCGTTTATCAAATTTTCTCAAAATCACTTGGAAATCAAGTACCAAAGACATCATCTTAGCTCATTAATTCATTCCAGCTCATCTCCAGATACTGTAACAAAAGATAGCTCCATGTACTCACAACACTTCCTCAATATCTCAACTACACATGCACAACTTACAACCTATTTTCCTCTTCTCAATTTTCTCAATATCCTCAACATTTTCTTTATGCAATAACATAGTTAACATCAATGACAACACTAGTTAGTAGAAATCCTATTGAAATCAATGAAAACACCATCATACTTGCAACAAAAGCAAACAAGGATCACTATGCAATATAGGTTGAGGCAAGGGTAATGAAATGGGAGGGGTTTTTTGTTGCCTATTGTTCCTTGTATTGTATGTATGAGTAACAATATTGTAACTTGGTTGCTGTGAAACATTGTCATTATCAAGTTTCCTTGTAAAGTTCAAGATATCTCCTATTGAAATGGTTTCTTTTTAGGTGGTTATAAGATAAGCACAAGTTTTTTTTGAACTTGTAGTTGTTGCGAGGGTGGATAGAGGATAAGTTGAGGCTTAGGCGGTCCAATAATTAAAGGATTTGTAGGAAGAATTATAGGACTTGAGGGAGCTCTAATGTTGATAACCTTAAAAGACTTATCCTTATTGTGATGATCTCTTAGTGAAGGGGATTCTAATGTCACTTCATCATACTCATCTAAGGAATCCATGTCACTATTGTTTGAAAGACGTGTTAGTGTTGTCATTTTCTTGCACAATGATATCTTCCCCAGTAGGAGAGTTTTTAGGAAAGCAACAAACTAGATGTTAATGACATTCAATAACTTCATCACAAGTAGGGGAGTCATCAATAGTTGAGTTTTCTTATTTTTCAATGATGGCATTCTCTTGTTCAATAATGTTTTCCATAGTAGGGGAAGAGAAACAAATATGATTCTCATGACTCTCATCGATTTGATCTTCTAACACCAAAAGATCTTCTTCACAAATAGGAGAGCTATTGGGAGAGGACCAAATTTGATTGTCATGATTATCCACTATTGTATTATCTTTCACTATAGCATTATCATAAGTGGGAGGGATGAATTTTTTCTTAAAATTCCTAGAAAGGTAAAATACTAACATTGTGTGCCTAAAAAGAAAAGTACTTTTATCCATTTTATACAATGCTTCAAGAATATAAACAATATGTACCCAAAAATGAAAAGTGCTTTTATACAACTTATGCAAAGTTTCATGAGTGTAAAAATTGTGTATGCAAAAGTGAAAAGTACTTTTATTCAACTTATGCAAAGCATTAAGAATGTAAACATTGTGTATCCAAAGGTGAAAAGTACTTTTATCCATATTATGCAAAGCTTTAGGAATGTAAAGATTTTCAGATTTTCAAATTTTTTCTAATGAAATGATTCTGGAATGATTCAAAAATGACTGCACTAAATGGATGTTTTGACTTAGATGGGCATAAAACAAAAATTCCTGAAACTTTCTAGACTGATATTGTAGGTTACTAGCTGTAATGACGGAAAATGTATTCCCCTACATTTTCGCATTTTTTTGGGTCCTCCTTGCTAGATGGAGCTTAAAATGGCCTTGATTTAGTGTTGTATCATGCTTAACACATTCACATTAGGTCTTGGGCCCTTGTAAACTAAGTGAACCTAATTGTGCCTTATATAGGGCGTTGTAAAGTGTACCTTCACACTTTCACACTAATCTAGGGTTTTCATTATGAATTGGGCTTCTTTATGCTTTAATCGACCTTATTTTGCATCCACAAGCCTCATTTAATGCATCTTTTTGAGGATAATCCTCACATAGACCAATATCCAATCATAATTCATGTATTTTTAGGTTGTGTGGCCCATATTTAGTGATCTGGGACTCATACACCACCTTGGGCGTATGAATCCCACCTAGGTTTTAGGGCCCCAATCTAGATTTTGTATCATTCTAAGCATTTTTGAAAAATGTGTCCCATAGTTAAGCCTAATGGGACTCATATGCCACTTCTGGCATATGAGTCCCATGTGGCCCAAAATTAAATTTAATTCAAATTCTTGGTGGGATTTTATCCTCCTAGATTTGATGTTGGCTTGTAGTGTTGTAATTTCAGGAAATTTTGCATAGACAAGTATAAATACAAGGTTATTTCACTGATTTTTATCTAACAAGCAATCAAGTGACCTAGCAAGTTGAATAAATATCCTTATAGAAATTTGGAGTTTACAAGAGCATTCAAGCATTCACAAGAGAATTCAAGAATCTCAAAGAGTTGATTATCAAGTGTTTTGGAGCATTATTTAAGTATCAAGCATCATGTTTTTTTTTGAGCTAACAATCGTGATGTAAGGTTTCATGATTCAAGCATGTGTTCAATTCAAGATCTATCACATTCAAGCAAGATTCAAGATCTACATCCATTGGAGCCACTTCATACATGTTTGCAACCTTTTATTGCTAGGAGTTGGTGAGTTGCAATATTACATTTTGTTCATTCATCATTCCTTTATCTTATTTTATTTCATTAAAAATTTTGATTACCAAAATGGGGTTTGACCAAGGAAAACCCCTTTCCACTAAAAAAACAACATTTTTCCCTCTCTTTAGTGTGTGATTTGCAGATTTAGGTTGAAGAAATATTAAAGAGAAGGTTTGGAGAAAGTTTTCAAGGTGTTCAAAGTTTTCTCATCATCTACATCATCATTGAAGAACATCTAAAGTGCAAAATTCAACAGTTCAAACCTGAAGATCAAGTGGAGAAGATTGAGTAGAGATTGAAGAGTAGATTTAGGTCCTAATTTTCCAAAAAAATCATACTAGAAAAATATGCCACTTCTGGCATATGAGTCACAATACAATGAAATTTCTAGATTTTAGGTCTTTCAGACATATCTTTGCCAGATTCCTGTTCCTGCCCAGAAACCCTAATCTAGGACTAAATCACCTAGACTAGCATATGAATCTCGAAAGACATTAATTTTAGCATATTCATCATTTTAGGTCTTCAATCAGACTCTTATAGGTTTTCAGGTGCACACTTTTGATCTCTCAGCTTTTTGTTTTGATTTACATGCATTTATAGGTCATTTAGTGAAGCTTTGCACTGCTCTAGGTTTAAACATTAGATCTTGCATTTCGCTAGTATTTTCAAGCCCTAGCTTGGTGGTGAACCTCTCTTTAGTCATTTTTTATATCCTAGAACACCCCTATTGTAGATATCTTTCAATCATTTCATCCCTAAGCTTGAGATCTCTAGGGTTTCTTTGAGTGTAATGGTTGCGAAATAGGAGGGTCTTATCCCCTTGTGTGTTCCATCTTCCAAAAAGGTGGGACCATATTTCCAACTTTATGTTTTGGTGAACCTACATTTAGAACATCTTAATTCTAATTTGGAGTGCATCATCATCTTAGATTTAGCTTGCATTGACTTTGCATTAAGGTTTGCATTAGTTAACTGGCATTCTAGGGTTTCTATATCTTTCATTAGTGAAAGTGCATATAGGTTTGCATTTTTGCATCTCGCATCATTGAATTTCATCTGAAATTTTCATTTTCACTTAGCTTAGACATCATACAACTCAAAAACCATAACTTTCACTTGGATTTTTCTAAAATTTGTGCAAAAACCCTAAACTAGGACTCATGCCCCTTTGGGAAATTTAGTCCCAGTACAGGTGATTTTGCTTGGTTTCTAGGTATTTTGTAGTGATTATCATTCAACATTCAAACATTTGAAAAACAATCTTTGGGAATCATACACCCCTCTGGGTGATTTAGTCCCATTTCATATTGTAAACTACTTTTCACATCATTAATTTCTTTGTTTTCGTTTTTCAATTTGCTACTGTTAGTTTTTTGTTTCAATTTGTGGAGCTTCAATTACATTCATTTCATTGCATTTAGCTTAGCTTCATTACATCTTACATTTCATTGATTGTCCCTTGTATGAGTTTTTCTACATGGTTTCCTATTGCTAATACTATAGTGAGATGAAGCACGAGACTCATGTCATCCAGCGATAGCACAATCATCATGGATCTTGGGTTATCTATCTCTTTCACTACTAGTGTTGAAAATAGTTCACTAGGTATGGACCATACCCTAAGAAAATCTTTGCCCTCAAGTAGTGTAACACATGTTGAAACAATGGTTGCTAGTATTCTACAAGAAAACATAATCCAAATCCATGAAGACCTAGCACACCTACAAAATCAAATAAGTACTAAGAACATCTCAAGCACTGCTATCCCTACCATAGATAACATTCATCACATGCTTGAAAGTGAATACAAAGTTGATCTTGTGTGTAACATAGTTCATATTTTTGGAAAACATCTTACCTCAACCACTAGCTGTCCTCTACCTTCAAAAAATGTCCAAAGCCAAGGTGGAATTCAAATTCCTCCTCCCGCAACAATTGCTTCTATTCCTACCTATACCAACCCTCAAGTCACAACAACAATGCAACTTAATAGTAATGCGATTCCTTCCTTGGATATTTCCGCTAGCATCCCTAGTACCTTTTTGGTATTGCACACCATATATCCTACCACTTTACCTCTTGTAAACATTCCATTCACTTGTACCTTGAACACATATAGACATCCACCTTATTCCCCTCCATCTCAAAATGCAAAAAATCACCCTCTCATAAACCAACTTCTGCAAACCATTTCATCTCTTCAAAAGAAAGTTTCCACCATAAACCAAAATCAAAATGGACCACCTGCATATCATGTCAAAAGCAGTCCCTTATCCTTGGAGATATTGAGAACACCAATGCCACACGGTGTAGAGGTGCCTAGATTCAGGAAATATGGAGGGAAGGGAGATCCTTCTAACCATGTTTCCACTTATACCACCTTATGTAGTGACTTTATTCTTGACGATAAACTCTTAGCTAAAATTTTCCCTAGATATTTGAAGGATACCACCTTAGAATGGTTTTCTTCATTATCGAATAGCTCAATTTGTTCATTCAATGAATTTGTTGAGGCCTTTATAAAGCATTTCCAAGTGCATATTGTTGGAAGAATGAAGAAGAATGGATAACTATACAACTTTGTGTTGTCATTGATGCCACCATTTTATACAGGTTGTGATTGCAAGTCTAAGTCTGTGCTTGACCCAGTATTTGAATCGGTATACAAGCCACACTCTCTGGTATTTTAGTCTACAATCCTTTGTGGCTGATAGTTACTGCTTGTAGTTTTGGGAAATAATTTTTGGGT
This sequence comes from Sequoia sempervirens, assembly GCA_007258455.2. Taxonomy (NCBI): domain Eukaryota; kingdom Viridiplantae; phylum Streptophyta; class Pinopsida; order Cupressales; family Cupressaceae; genus Sequoia; species Sequoia sempervirens. The sequence goes on along the minus strand of VDFB02321435.1, from coordinate 30,964 downwards.
GTTGAAAGCATGTATTTTCATAATCTCTCATGCCCCCATGCTCATATGGCATATCAACATTATTCTATTGATTACTTTTTGCAATTATGTCTATTTCTAGTTGACTTCATGAATAAGTTGTGAAATGGTGAATCAATTTTTGTTATGTGGATATATGTACAACCTATCTTAGGTCTATGCGACATGATAAAGTATGCTACATGTTTTGATTTATTGGTTGAAAATATTTTGCAAATACTTGAGGCCGACAGTTGGTATTTTTGGTAAACAGGGAATGCATCTAATTAGGTCGACCTAATTAATGATTACAGATGGATTGAGTATATATATTGGATAGGTTTGAAGATTGATGGATGAAGAGGTAGTAGTGGTTGTGAAGCTATGAATGCAAAAAGTGTGAAGATGATGAAGTGCATTAAGTATGTTTATTGAGCATCACTGGTACTGTATCAACACTTGTTAGGTGCACTCTCTTCAGTTCATTTTGGTTGTGAAGCCAATTTTATTTTGTAATCTTTTTGTAGGTAGTGAGCCTCCTTGTGTAAGTAGTGAGCTTTTGTATCTGGATAGTGATTCATATTAAGGGTAGTGAGCCTTATATATTTGGTTTTGGAACCAATTTATATTGTGAGTTAATACTCACCATGGTTTTTCCCTTATTGGGTTTTCCATGTAAAATCTGGCGTTCATTGTGTTGATTTTTCTTTCTGTTATCCGCATTTCATGTTCATACTTAATAATAGAATAGTGTGGTTGTGAAATTGATAAGTATTGATGCTTTGAGTTTAATTTTGGTGATAACTGATTCACCCCCCCTCTCAGTTGTCCTACGCCTTTTAACACATATGACTCCTAAAATGACCTTGGCCGATATGATGAGATGTAAGCAAAAAGAAGAGGAAAATATTACTAACTTTATTTCACACTATCAATCACTTTATTCCCAAATCAATGTAAAGGTTCTCGACCTTCACCTTCAAAATATTTTCATAGAGAATTTGGAAAGTAAGATACAAGATAAGCTTACCATGATGAAATTACCTTCCTTCATGCACTTGTACTGCCCTCCATGATTATCAAAACTTGGTTAGTAGTTGTGATGCAAAATCCACCTCTAGCCGAATTGAGAAGTTCAAGTCCGCAAACCAAAATAATTACCAACCTTTTAGGAAATAGAATAAAGGTTTCCTTCAACTAAATACCCCTCAGCAAACAAATCAACATGTTGACACCCAAGTAGCTACTATAAAAGCAACATACCCTTTAACTATGGGGACTTAAAAAAGGAAATTCACTCCCCTACCCAATACCCTTCATAACACAATGTCACAAATTTTAGAACAAAAAATGACCACCTTGCCTCCCATTAAAACTCATGACCCTAATAAACCTTTACCTCCAAGTTTTAGATCGAATGCTTATTTCCATTGTCATCAAAAAAAGGGACATGACATGGAACATTGTAAGCATCTTAAACATCTTGTGCAAGACCTCCTTGATTCTAGTCGTCTTTTAGTTGTAGGTGTTAATGATCAAGGAAATAAGTTTGTTGCCCCTCCTAACCAAAAATTGAAAATCTTTACCGACCCTATGCCAAAACATAATATTTCATTTGTCAAAGCTAGTGAACCTTCAAAGAATGATGTGATGAATGTTGACAACGTTGACAAGAACATGGATACAATTCAAAAAAATCCTATGGATAGCACTAAAAAAGGTCCTATGGATAATATTGAAAAAAGTTTGATTACATTGATTGAAACTCAACCTCATAAGGGCTGAACTAAAAATCCTCTTGAAATTGTTTTCTCATCTAAAGATATCATTAGAAATGCACTTGATGGTCCTCTCTACATAGTTGACCAAATCTATGATAAGCCCACTAATGGGATACTAATTGATCCCGTCTATGGAGAGAACATGATCAATGAGGAATTCCTACTTGTGCAACGAGCTCTATCAAGAAACATATAATAAATTGAAAGCATGGATAAAGATGCATAATGGTTTTACTTGCCCTATGATGGGATAAATCACCTTACCTCTACAAATAGGACAAAAAAAATTAGATGTCTCATTCTGCATCATATCAACATCAGATCAATTCCATGTGAAGCTTGGTCACCCATGGCTACACTCCATGGAAGTTGTCCTATCGGTTGTGCATAAATGCTTAAAGTTCCCCTTTGACAATGAAATATTTACTATGCATCATAGTGGATTTAACCCTTTTTCTTCCCGTGGAAACTTTTCATTATATTTCTTTTGGCCTGAGCTTATGGAACCTATTAAACCTTGAGAAGACTTCTTTTTCAAATCCTATCAAAATTTTAAGGCGAAATGCATAGAAAATATATCCCTTCAAAACATGCCTCAACCCATGACGAGCCTACCATCATTGACGGAACCATGATTAAACCTAAAGAAATTTCAAATAACCAAGATCCACCTCAGATAGATCTTTTGACCATTTCTTCCAAAATACCAAGAGATAATTAAAAAATCCCATCATGCCTCCTAGGATAAAAAAGTCTACAAAGTTAAAGAGAAAGGATTTGAACAACCTCCTATGGTTCCTTTCATACCTCCTCTTAGGGAAGAAAAGAAACCTATGGTTGATAAACCTGCTCTTACACAAACACAACTTGAAGGTCATAATAAAATAAATATAAGTGCTAGAGAGCATGGGCATAGATTTCATGCCCTTGCTCGAAGGTTAAACAAGGAAAAATAAAAAATAAAAATAAAGATTCAAACCTGACTAAAGAAATGCACGATGAGTCTCCCTCATTGCAACAAAAAGATGTTATATTGTAACTGCAATAGGAGCTAAACCCTTCTTTATACATTATCATTAGACCTCATATCATGATTAACTTAGATGATGATGATGATGAGGTTGCTAAAATCAATGAGGGAGTGCATAACAAACTAAATACATTGTTTTCGTCTTCAATGAGCTTAAATGATAATTCTCCTAGGAAGAGTGTTGAACTTGGTGATGCTCCTAGTTCCACACTTGCTATTGTCCCTTTGGCTAGTTGTCTTCCTTTTGTATATGATGCACATGATTGGGATGTGGATGAACTGCTAATAGGTTGAATTGCATGTGCCTTACTAGCCCTTTGCATTATTTCTTTTTCATTTTTCTTTATGTGATTGCATGTGTGTAATGTGATCCTCTATGATCTTTTGTTTGATGTATCTCTCTCTCTTTGTGACATTCCTCTATTTGTACCTACATTCTTCTTTATGTCGTAAATCTTTTACCTTTTTCTTTTATCTTTTTCTTTGGTTTGTGTTTTCCTTTTGGGGATGATGCAAGGCGTCGAGACATTCATGTCTCTTCCATGTTGACCCAAAAACTTTTCCTTTACCTTCTTTTCATTTGTCTTGTGTTTTCATTTTGGGGATGGTGCAAGGTGTTGATACATTCATGTCTCTTCCATGTTGACCTAAAAGGATTTTCTTTTTTTTTTGCTCTCTTCGTGTCACTCTTCTAGTTCCAAGAGTATTTTGGGAATGATGACAGTTTTGAGCTCTCTAAAAACATTGTATCAAGAACATACTGACCCCAAATCCATGGATCCCCCATGTGTTTGGAATTTTATTTTTGGGGGCAACCCCTCTCTTTTCCTTTTTATGATGTAGCATTATTTGGAAACATATGACTTGGCATAGGGATTTCTAAATAAGCTCCCATGTCTTCTTTATTGTTAGCATTGATCACTTGCTACTTTAAAGTAATTTCTCATAGCATGGTGTTTAGCAATTTACTTAAAGTGGGGGCATACATTGGCATTATTATTTTGCATTTCATGTTTCATTGTGTAGTCTTCTTATTTCATGTGATGCATCCTTTGCTTTGTGGTTGAAATTGGGTGTGATGTCCCTCAAGAGCATGATCTCTCTTAGCATCCTCTTAGTGGCTTGATGCGACACACTACATCCCCTAAGTTGTGAATATTCTATTCTTTGATTGGTCCTCTCTTGGAGACACTAGGTACAATGTTCCCTAAGTTAAAGAACTTGCATGAACTAAGAAAAACTCCTTTGAACATTCCCTATGTTGCATTTGCAATTTCAGTTATATGAAAATCTTGCATAACACACCTTGCATGCCCATGGAGCCATCTTGTTTTTTCATGAGTTTCAAGAATGCGAAGTTTTTCTTGCCTCATAAAGCTCAAAGATCATTGTTGTGTGGTGCCTTATCAAAGTTATCAAGAGGTATAACTTTGGTTTGGTTAGATGGGAAGCTGAATCGAGGCATGAATTTCCCTTAGCCACTTGCTTGTGTGTGAGCACATACCGGTCACGTGTGTATGTGTCTCACCTCTTTGGATACTCACCCAATAGATAGCCTAAAGTTTTGTTGCCTCAGAGTGATCATGCGTTTTTTGGAGAAACAACTTAGATTTGATCCACATTGCGATGGAAAAATGGTTGAAGCTTGATCCACCCCATTTTGTTTTATTTTTCACTTTTCTTGATGACTTTGGTAGTGTATGCTTATGCCTTGATGATGCTCTTTATCATTTACATGTGTGTTCCTTTGTGCTTATGTTGGTTTGCTATAGGATTGTGACCCTTGGGGCCTTGATCATCCCTCTTAATCATTGTCATCCTATCTAACAAGCATTGGTACATCAGAACCCCTCTTGATGCAAGTTTGTCTACTTTAGTGTGAGTTTGAAGTAGGTTCCTCCTCTCACTAAAGTGGGGGCTAGGGATTAGGAATGATATGAAACCGATCTTGTATGAAGGGTGTGTTAGCATTGATGTCAAAATGTTTTCATTAATTTCTAAGGAGAGATATGGTATGTTGTGGATCTAGTTCTGGAAGATGGAGTGTAAGTTGCAAAATTTGCTCAGGATGTTGCATTGTTGTCATCCAAATTTTTCATGGTGTTGCAGTGAATTCATCTGGTGTCCAAAAGAAAAATCAAAGGATAGATTCAATATGGGTTTCCTAAGAGCTTCTTAGAAAGGTGTGTTGCAAGTCTAGAGGATGTATAATGCACCCAAAATTGAATTATTTCTCCTCTCAACTAAAATTAGGGTTTACTAGTTAAACCCTAGGTTTGTAGTCATGGCACTCTAATAGAAGTTTTTTTTATGTTGACTACCTATTGTAGGTTACCAGTCATATAAGTTACAACTTATGTCATTTAAGTCATTCCATGGTTGGCCCCTTCACTTAGTACTCTAGGTTGGTGAAGTTTGTGTGTTCATATTGGGGAGACCACATCATGTCTAGAGGAGATGGTTTTGTGTCCCTTCAATGAAGCGAGAAAGAAAGAGAGAAAATGATACATCAAGGTGACAATGGGTTGTCAAAGAGATAGTGTACTAATTCCCTTCGACACAATGTTGATGTATGATCAAAAGTTGTGATCAAGAAGATCTGACAGTGCCCACCACCTCGTTGTGTTTTTGGTGGGTCACAGCTAAGTCCCAAGGGACAATGGGGAATAGTGCAAATTGAATGAGGATGATCAGACGGTGCTTGCAATGTATTTGGTGGGACCTAACAAAGGAAGAAGTGAAGTTAGTGTAGAATGATGTCATTAAGGTTCATCCAAGAGATAGGGACATGTCGACAGGACCAAAATGTGAGTCCCTTCGACACTCTGATGGTGGATCTAGCAGACATGTGGCAACATATCACTTGGTTGCTTCACATTGCTATTGTGAAGTGAAGTGATAAGTTGATTTTCGCGATGAGCAATGGACATTGGGTGCCAGTGGAGAATGACACAAGAATTGCTAGGTGTCAGGATATGATTGCATCGCATGTGTTCTTCAGATCACAATTATTAATTCAAAGGAAGTCAAGCCTTGCACAATAAGTGATGAATGATAAGAGCTAGTGGAGTATGATGTCAACAAAGAATGACACAACCATTTCCAGGTGTCAGGATATGATTGCATCACATTTGTTCTCATCGCTGTAGTAAATCAAGGTGAACAAAGATTTGCATAATGAGTGATGAATGGTGCAGATCATTTGAAGGTTGATCAAATGGTGCAAATGTGAAGGAATCACATCAAAGAGACAAATGAACATCAGTGAGATTGGATGATTATTCCCTTTGGCATCCCGATAGCACCTCATCGGAGAGAAGGATGAATATTGGAAAGAAAAAATGATCGATCCCTTCGACATCCCAATAAAGTGGGACCCGACAAAGTATTGATAAATATGGTGATGTGTGATGAAAAATGGCAAAGGATGATTGATCAGTAGACCAATTCACATCCTTGTTGTGAATTGTGTGGCGATGATGTGGGCCCATGTCTTTTGCTAGCAGTATCAAAGAGAATGGTGTTTATCAAAGAGACCTAAATGTATCTCAGCCCGATATGTTAAAGTATCTTCGATGGTGTAAAGCAATAGATGTGAGATGGAGATAAAAAGGTAGAGATATAATGGTGATTGCTAAGGTGCTTCACATCTTGGAAATGAATGATGATGCCCGAAGCAAAACAACGATATGCAATGGGAATGTGTACAAAGGAACCTAGATCAACAACATGATTTTAAAGGATTGTTAATACGATGGTGGTGTTTTAAATATGTTGAGATGAATGTAGGCCCATGGATCATGGCGTGAAGTGATGAGATCGATGGCCCATATTTGAATATGAGGATACCAAATGGCTAAGTCTGTGTAAATAAGGTTTCAACTAGTAACCGACTTAGCAAACAAATTTAATTCATTCAATTGCACCTGTGACCAATATGATGGTAGATTTGATCTACTAAGTGGTGGCACATATTGCTAAGAGGATGAAGATCATATCAAAATGAATAAACAAAGAACAAATTAAATATAGATCCGATCCTGGGGTTTGAAAGAGAGACTGAGAGGGAAAATTCTCTACATAATTTAATGTTGTGCAGTTCAATGTAGAAGTATGATAGTGTAGAAGATAACTCATAACCCTAACAGAATATCTGAATGAGGTGGAGAATCCTAAGGAAATCATCATTGGTTAGAAACTACACAAAATAGATAAAGTTGTGAAGTGTAGTATCTATGTGAGTTGAGAGAAGAATAATATAAGAGTTACATATGACATATTCTCATGCATGAAATAATGACTAAATAAAGAGGAAATTAATTAATATGGGAGTTACATATGACATAATTCCTGTGCATGACATAATGAAGCTATTTTAAGAGGAATCTTTTAATAATAGATACTTCTTACCCTCAAAACTTCTATAAATTAAGAATGATTTATGCATTTGGGGGAGAAAAAAATTAGATTGCTTTATGCACTTTGTGTGTTGGAAGTTTCTATTGTAAATTACAGGTTTTTTTTTTTGAAGAAAAGGAAAGACACACCATCAAAGAGAAAAGTAGAACATAGGGTTGGATTATTTGCGTGCAAAAAAAGTATAAGACAAGAAAAACCAAGGTGAGTGACTCTATCTTATTGTGATAATATTTGGTAATATTTGCTTAAAGAGTCTAATAAAGTATATATTTTGCAATTTAAAAATATCTAGTGAATGTCTCTATCAATTTTAAAAATTAGATGTATAAGAATTTTAAAATTTAATTTTTAATATTCTTTAAATTAAATAAGGATCTCAAAGAAAAAATAAAATTAACATTTATAATTTTATTTTAAAACAATAACTAAAATTTTAATGGATTTAGTGATATTCTTTTCGATAAAATGAATATTTAAATTTTAAAGACTCAATAATTAAATTTATTAATTCTTTATTTAAAAAAAAAAAGAAAGAATTAAATTATGTTAAGATTTTATTTTATAAATATCAATTAAAAATACATATTTTAATATAATTTTTTTCTTTAAAAGTGTTATATGTATTTTAATAAAATTATATATTAAACAAATAAAATAACATAAAAATTTAGGAAAATAAAAATAAATAAGTATTATTAAATATTATGAATAAAGGCTGATGACCTATTATGCAGGCCACAACCTATTACTAGCAGTCACACCTTCATGTGCAATGGGTACGCCAAAGATAAATTAGATAATTTTTGTTTCAATTTTGGTTATAATGAATCTGAAACCTTTACTTAAAAAAATCCATGCTATATAAAAGAATATTTTGATCTCCTTCATATTAATTATGGTCCAATGTTAAAAGCACAAGGTCCCTGTGAAACCCAACAAGGTTTATGGGGTGAAAGAACTTTAGGGGATGCCAAACCATTTTAAACCTTTGATATTCTTTGGTTCCTTTCATTTGTATCTTTATCTACTTCCATTGCTTATTTTAGAGTTTCTCAATCTCCATGCCAACAAGTTTGAAATCATGTGAGTTAGTCACAAAGATCCTATAGAGTTGGATTATTTTAAATTGAAGTACTTGTAATGGGAAATTTTAAATGATACTCACAATGCATCAAAGAAGAGAATATAGAAAATTTAAATTAAAAGATAACATTTGCCACAAATATTGGTTGTGCAGTTTATATTTGAGTAAAATGGGAGAAATTTTTTTGTACAGATTAAGGTGGAAGCTCTGCAATTTTTTCTGATGGGAAAAATATCCAAGATTCATATGGATATGAATCCTTGTTCAATGAATCCAAGAGGGTTGGATTCAAATAGGGTTGGAAATATTGATGAACACAATTTGCGGGAGACTTCTATTTCATCCATTTTACATAAGCTTTTCATTAAAAATTGGACCAATTACCCTTCTTCCTAAAATAAGAAGAGAATTCACACGCTTTAGTCATGAAGATTATTATTTTACTAAAAGCAAAGAAAAAAGACCTTTGTAAAGGTAGAAAAATAAGGAACGTAAGCTTGTCATTGATTCCTCTTTGTGAAGACTCTAGGGTGACTTGACTACTGATATCAATAAATACATCTCGCTATCTATAAAAACCTTTAATTTGTTTCCCTACCAATTTCAATTTCTTTTGTAATATGTTTCTCAAATCCACTTTTGAGGAGACTTACATCCTCCTCTTGAAGAGTCATTTCTTTGACATACATTGAGGATGAATTCTTTGCAGTAGCTTGTTTCTCAATTGCAAAGCTATACATAATCATCCCAAGGAAAACCATGAACATTCCCATTATATTCTTGGCCCTCAACACTGAATAAAAAATGATCCAACCAAATATAAGAACACAAACTATTTTCATGTGGTGCAAAAGTTGAAATGAAATTGCTGAGAAGTGTCCAATGCAGAGGTATTGACTGAGACTGCAAAAAATAGCTAGAGTGCGGGAAAGAGATGCAAAGAACTGCACCATGAATTAATTTAAATATTCTAAGAGAAACTTTACTACGTTGAATCATTTGCTTTGGTTGATAGCCAGTATAGTATACTCACAATAGCACGAGCTGAAAATTGATATCTCAACAAAAGGGCCCATAACTAGAAGAGATGTAGCCTGGATGGGAGTAGTCTTGCTTAGCAGCTCAAAAGAACCAATGTTGTGATATCAAGTTAATAGTCAACTTAGTCCATGTAATAGTTCTATTAAATCCATGTTGCAACCTGCATATAAAGGAAAACTTAAATTATATATGAGGAAGGTATAACAGAACTTTAAAGCTTAGTTGAAGAGAGCACAAAATATAGCTACCAAAAGAATTGTAAATATTTAAAATAGAGTTTGAAAATAAGTTGCAAGTCTGCTTTCCAAGAAGTATTTAAATTGAAGTTAGCAGGATTTATCAACAAGAGGTCCAATCCAAAATTATCATAGTTATATCTTTAAAATATGACCATATAATTTCTTTTAAATAATCACCTAGTATTAGAGTTCCTCAAACATTTTTCCCATGTCTAGTCTATAACAATTGTTGGTAAAACCAAAATTAGCATAGTAAAGTCTTAGGAGACTATTTACCCAATAAATTCGTTTAATACTCACCAACTATTAATGCAACCCAAGTTTGTCCAATGGGGGATATTTTTTATATTCTGAAGTAAAGGTCACAAGTTTAAATATGGACAGGTTGTATATTTTATCAAAATAAAATACAAAATCGATGGAAAAACAATGCTTTTTATGAAAGGGCAGAGAGGAGACTAGGTGAGAAGGAAGATATAAGTTAGGATAAATAAATTGAGGGGGAAATATAATTCCATGGTAAGGAGGATAAGAAAGCTAAATCCTTAAAAGGAAAAAATATTTGTTTGCTTCTAAGGATCAGAGGAGAAAGATTTCAGAAAAAAGTGTCGAGGAAGGTATAATTTGCAAGGAGAGAGCTTGTGAAAGGGTTAACACTTACAAAGGTAGGTTTGGAAGAAGAGAAAATCAGGTCTTTAGAAAAAGATAATGCTACAGGCTATCCATATTCAAGGTTTATTTCTTTGGAGGAGAAAATTGAAGTTGATGCATGTTGTGGTGCACTTGCTTGACCAGGCCTTGACCTATAAGAAAGCTCCCCCCTTCATTAAAGGTGGAATGCTAGGTAATCAGACATGTGTCAAATTACCATAAATCTAAAAAACACAATTGATATTGAGGTGGAATGGAATAGAGGAAGACCGAATTTGAAGGAAGTTCAAATGTTGTTGCTAATAGTAGAAAGTGTACTTTGGAACTAAGTGGTTCTAGACCTATAGTAAAAAAGTATTAAAGCTAGTGTTTTTGGTGGTGTTAGTTTTTTGTCTTATAATTTTCAATTAATTAATAAATACAGCCAAAGATGCATTCTCCGGGTTGGATAGACAATAGTGGTGTTTGGATGAGGATCTTGACTTTGTGTTGTGTCTCCTATCTACTTTTCAAACTATTGCATCTTTGTTTAATGTATTACCTAGAATAGGAAGACATATCCTGCCATAATTTGTGAAATTGGTTTTGAGAATGTACACATTTGCAGGAGTAGTAGTATAAACATAGCTGCGAGTAGGATAAGTTAATCTATATGTTTTATGGAGGTAGTGATGATCAACATAGAAATCATAATAAACACTCAAGAATACAATCCAACAAGCAACACAATATTTTTTGTATATGCAACATTGTAAGAACTCCCAAGACCACAATCTTCAGGAAGCAGATCTATAAATATTTAGTTAAAATGTATTTGCACAAGACAAAATGACACCAATAACAAATGAATCCATATAGATTAATAAAATATTACTAAAGTGTCAGAAACTCAGATGGCATTATCCACAATGTCTTGAAGGGGAATCCGAGCATATCATCCTTCACTTAATACTGTGTGATTAACATATAGTTGAAAACCAAAAATACTTAAAAACAATATTATCAACAAATAGGTAGTGTTTCCTTGCAAAAGTGATATCATACACAATGTATCACAAGACAACTCTAGCACTCTAGGAGACAACCTTATATGACCATCACAGAATGGTAAATCTATGCATAAGCTAAAACACAATTAGCTAATAAGCTAACACCACAAAATGGTAAATCTATACATAAGCTAAAACACGATTAGCTAATAAGCAAACACCACAGAATGGTAAATCTATACATAAGCTAAAATACAATTAGCTAATAAGCAAACATCTCAAGCATCAAAAACTCAAATGGCATAATCCATAATGTCACAAAGAAAATCCTAGTATATGTCATTCTTGAAAACCAAAATCATTAAATAAGGACTGAAAGTCAGTACTTGGTCTGGCTGGGCAACATCAACAAAAATAACATCAACCATACCAAGAATCATCCTATAACGAGTAGGATGCCAAGCATCTTCAGTAATAGGTATGAAATTTGTTTGCTTCTCCACCATGTTTACTAAATCTCATCCACTTATGTGTGAAAATTCAACTGCATACACAATGCCAGTCTAGTAGCCAACAAGACAGTAATCATCAAAATAAATAATCACCATGCCTAACCATAAGTGAAACACCATATAGTCTCATAAAAACACTAAATAGATTTTTCAACTTTTCCAAAATCTCAATATAAAAATTGCACATAAGAAGAACCCCAACCTCTTGGTTCAAACACCATGCACATAGAATCTACCATACAAGAAAAAATTTAAAACCTCACTTCCTACCACCATTGCCAACACCCAATGCATAATAAAACATGTAGGAATGTTATAAAAAGAATGCCTAAATTACTAAAGCATAAACTATGAAAAAATGTAACAAAACAACAATGCATGTGACTATCAAAATCATCCAAAATGGTTTTGAACAAAAAATAAACAATAGTGTAATAAACCCTTTCACATAGAAAAATAAAAAAGAGAGAGCATAATAAAGTAACCTCAAAATATCAAAGAATATAACAAAAAAATATCAAAGCAACCATACACAACTATGGTTATGCAAAAAATATAAAAAGAAATGGTAAACAAGAAACTTACTGGGTCTACAATATTTGAAACATAAGATACAGTTGTTCCAGAAGCAACCCCTAGATATAGTACATGTGTATCATCCAAAAACCATCACAAGTGAAATCACTTCACTCACAATCCAAATGGTATCAACACCACCAAGAATCGTAGTAGCCAACTTCGAATGAAATGGATTCTGCACAAAAATACACATGCCAATAAAAAATAGATAAAATTACAAAATAAGTTATAACATCAGTCAACAAATCACATGTCACCTTCCTTAAATGGTGGAAGTTGCAAATGGGAGTAATATAGTTGCTGCTGCAAATATGCTCAACACCATTCTTCTTGTCTGTCTCAGAGAGCCCAATGCTTATGGGTGGCTACCTGTAATCTAGTACCTTTCTTTGATAGTATGCTTTTTCCTACCATGGTTGTATGCTTGCATTTTGAAGTAAATATAACTTCAACCATTTGAGAATCATGAGATTGTCTACACATGGATCTGTCTGTGATAGAACCTCATCCTTATGGATGGCTTCTACTTATGAAGAAGTACCATTGTTGAAAGACTCATAATATTATGCTTGAGATTTATGGAATACATATAGATTCATGATTCATGAGGTTGTCTGGCTGTCTAGATGTTTGACATAGGAAATCCTGTTTTGTGATGTAGCAGCTAAGTACCCTTCCAAATTTTTTACATATGTGAAGTTTACCATGTCTAGTTAGGGGTCCATGACTCATTAATGTGATGGGATACACGTGTCTGTGTGTGTATCCCTTCTAGTTGTCAGCATATGCTTGGTCATTCTGGAGTAGGTATAGGTTTAAGACATCAGGTTATATAGGTGTATGTATGTTTCTCATCAAACCCAATGCTTATGGGTGGATTTTTCCCATGGACATCTACCATTGTTACTTGTTTAAAAGCATTCCTTCTATCATGGTAGTGAGGAGACTCTTATATTAGGTATTTAAGAGTTTACCACAACTAGCCTTGAGTCAAAAAACTGTTGTGTGCTAGAATCCTAGAACCCAATGCATGGCCATTGAGTATATGATTTGTAATGTGGAATTAGACTACACTTCTGAATGATCTAGGATTTTGATGTTTAGCAAGTCTAATAGCAAGTCCACAACCCATGCATGTGAGAGGACATTGCGATCATTTAATGCCTCTTCTTATTTCTAAAACAACCTTGAAATAGAAAATGAATTTGAAGCAGATATAGTTTCAAATTCTCATAAAGCATCTATTGGCCAGTATTCTTGAGTAGCCATATGTTTGAAACTTCATTATGTTATAGATGCATCTTTATGTTTGTCATTGAATCCAATGACTATGGTTGACTTCTGTATGAATACAATCACTATTTTGAAGGTACACTTTTCCCATGATAGAGAGGATTTTAGTTTTAAATGAGAGGTGTTGGCCTAATGAGATTCCCAGGGGATGATGATGGAAAAAGTTCCTCCCTTACTATGGCCAGTTGGAGCGAGAGGTATTCCAAACTTTCCAAAAATTAGTCTATACTCTTGAGCCAAAAACCTATTTCTCTAGTAGGACCGATTTCAATAGGTGGCTATTAGTGTATGCAAACTGCCACAACCATTAATAATTTTTCTTTGTGATGTGGGACTGGGAGCAAAGTGAAGTTTTGAATGTTTTAAGCATTTGAAGTTTAACATGTCTAGCCACAAGTCCATGTCGTGTAGATGGTCATATAACTATTTAATGGGAGTTCCTATTTGTAAGTAGCTCTATTATCATAGATGATTCAATGAAGTTGAAGCAGATATGCCTTGGGAAAAGGTAGAGGTTCAAATCTCTATAAATTTATATGTCATATCCTAGTGACAAAACCCAATGCCTCTAGGTGGTTTTGGCATATAAACATGCACCATATTCTGAAAGAATGTTCATCTCATGATAAGGAGGCTCCTAAACGTGAGCCACTTAAGGTTAGGTTTGAACCCAAGTCATCATCATTTCATCAAGAGTTTTCCAAGGCCCAAAATAAGTCTCATGTCAGAATGTTAGAACTATATGCCAGTGGGCAGCTATCAATCCACCCAAATTGCCATAACCTTTGGAAATTCTATTTTTTGACACGTAGATGATGTTTAATGGGACTAAATAGATTTCCATCACACATGTATTTGATAGGATTCATTGGGCCTCTGATATATATTTGATAGCCATCTCTATTTGTAAAGCAACCTTGCTATCATAAATGAACTTTTCATGGTGATAATTCCAACTAGAAGCAAATGAGTGTTCCTAGGACGAGTTTCAGATATGTTGTAGAGGCATCTAGTGTGAATGCAATTTTCCTAATGGGTACAAGCAGTTATCCTTGCATGTAAACCTATCCTATGATGAATTATGTTTCTAAATGATGGCGTGTCAAATTTGACAGTGTTCCTTGAGATGATTTAGGCATTTGGATTTTAGCAAAACCAGCTGAAGATTCTTTATCAGTTGTTTCTATGTCTATTTTGGTTTATGATTTTGAGTAAATACTTGGGTACTTTGTGTTTTTGAGTACATGCTCAAATATCTCTTGGCATACCCTGTACCAGACAGGATACAGACAAAAATGTGCACACACATATTTTTCACATTAGTTCTGGGATAGGCATACACACAGGTAACTGCATGATTATTCAATCCTTCTCCACTCCAAAAAAAATGTACCACTAAAAAAAATGATATATACATATATAAAAATAGAAACATAGTTGTACGCATTGGATTTTGTGACATGCATTTTCACGCATGGATAACCTCTTGAATGTTGAGCCTATACCAGCTCCAAAATGCCTAAGCATTCTATTATGGTAGGGAAAAGCATACTTTTAGACATAGATAGCCTCATGAATCTTGAGCCTATACCCGCTCCAAAATTCTCAAGCATACTCGTATGGTAGGGAAAAGCATACTATCAGAAAATGGTACTAGTCCAAAGACAACAACCACCCATATGCATCGAGTTCTCTAAAACCCACATAACCTTATGAGT
The DNA here is from genome assembly GCA_007258455.2 of Sequoia sempervirens. Lineage (NCBI taxonomy): Eukaryota > Viridiplantae > Streptophyta > Pinopsida > Cupressales > Cupressaceae > Sequoia > Sequoia sempervirens. The sequence continues at coordinate 15,631 of VDFB02321435.1, read as the reverse complement.
ATTGATCTTATATTTACTACTTATACCAAGCATATGCTATTAAAAAGAAATTATGCGTATATACATGCACATTGGATTCTATCACATGCATGTATATATGTAAATAACATCTTGACAGTCAAACCTGTATCTACTCCAAAATGCTCAAACATATTCCCATGAGTTTTACCTGTTTTGGGCATATAAACACAAAAGAACTGGAACTACTGATCATTTTTGGCACATACTAGCATGAAAATTGTTGGTGGCACCAGAGATTTCATCAAATGTAAAACACCTCCATGAAGGCTTCCAAAGAGGAGGTAGATTGTTTGTATTGGGTTTGATCGGTAGATGCGTTGACAAAGACTAAGTTATAAAACAAACCTTTAAAATGGGAGTTTCCACTAATATTCTAAAACTAAATAAATTAAAATAAGATAAACATACTCGTTATCATAGAAATGCTAAGATCCATAAAATTTCAAACCCTAAAAAAAAGGGGATAGACTTAATTAAGCATCTAAAAATATTAGGGTTTTAGCGCTACTTGATTCATGAGTTCAAGGAAAAATATTTGTAGGAAATCCCTTCATTTAACAGATAGCAACATAATGTTATTAAAATGAAATATAACACAAAAAAATGATCCAATAGTGTAAAGATTTGAAAAATTTAAATTCATTGAAACTGTGGCAAGTGACTTACCTAAAATTTGTGCACAAATTGTGTCGTGTTGTCATCAATGATAAAAAGAATGAGTAGAGCTTGCAATAAAAGTACGAAACCCTTGTCAAAACCTTATTTTCAAGCTACAACTCGCCACATTGGAGAAGTGAAAGGTCAATACCAAGGACAAAAAGTTTGGAGGAGTGGAAAGCAACAACAATGCATAACGGGAATGGGAATGGGATTTTTGAACTAAACTAGAATGGGGTTTATCTCATGCTTTCTGTGGCCAATGTTTCACTCAGCTTTGAAGGTTGATTCAAAAAAAATACTCTCTACAATGGGGAAGCTGTGGAAGGGTGGGTGGATTATGATGGGAATCCAATGGAACTCAAGGTTGGAGTGAGGTGAGGAAGAGTTCTAGTTTGGAGGAGAAAAAAGCAATAGCAACGGGTAAAACAACAAAAAGGGGCCAAAAGGGGTGGAAAAATGCTGAAAAAATGAATGCTTGTGATTCGTTTTATCGCAATCCATCCTCTAAAAGCCAATCTGCACCGTTTGGCATAAAACCGAGTTGGAAAAGCTCAGCAAAGGAATGCCTTCAACGTAATAACAAGGCTGCTAGCCCTTAAATAGGTCGGCGCCCTATAAATAGGGCATGTATTTCTTTAAAAAAAATCACATTAAGTAAAATTTATTTAAATATTATTTTAATATAATACTTTAAATATATTAAATAAATTTTGTTTTTTCTATTAATTTAATATTATATCAATATATATCATTTAACTATATACTAATTTTATTTTCAATAAAAGAGTATTTTTTTTTTAATAAAAGAGGGTAAAAACTTTATTGAATTAGAACAACATTACAAAGTCAGAAGAAAGAAGCCACAAGGGGCCCAACAAAACAAGAATTAATTCACACCCAAGAAGCATCTCATATCCTCCACAACCCACTCCTCAAGAATAGGGGCCATGTCATTAGGAAGATTGCCCCAACCATCCACATACCAAGAATCAGTCCTCTCCGATGCCCATCTAGCCAATCCATCAGCCACCCTATTCCACTCTCGCGGAATATGACAGAAAACAATGGATTCCAAAGAAGAGCACATAGAAATAATCTACTTGACAACCACAACAAGCTGCCAATTCATATCCTCCAACTGTTGCTTATGCAATATATCAATAACCACCTGAGAATCAGACTCACAAACAATTCATCATCACCCAAGGCCAACTGCACACTCAATCGCCAAAAGGATAGCACTAGCCTCCATAAGATTAATGGTATACAAACCACGATACATAGAAAATAAAAACACTAGCACTCCCAAGCTGTCTCTACCAATACCACCAACTCCAACATGCCTAGGATTACCCCTAGATGACCCATCTGTATTGATTTTTAGCTCCCCTAGAGCAGGAAGACACCAGAAGCCATCACGAGCCACCTTCTCACGCCTATGCCTACATTCACACTGCCCAAATTTCTCCTATCCCCAGCAACAAGACCCAGGGAAATAACAACACCCAAGTCCCCAGGATCAACTGGCACAGACAAATCAGACTTTGCAGACAAAGTCTCCTGCAAAGCCCCAAGAATCCGCCTCCAAAGTTGCTCCAAGATCAATTTTTTATCCAAGAAAATCCATCTATTGCGTTCCAACCAAAGATGCCAAACAATCAAACTAGGGTCAATGCTCCAAGCAATTTTAAGAAAAGAGGTTTTGGCAGGAGATGATCCCTGTCTCCTCAAAAAATCATCCAAGGCAGAGACATGGCAACATGGTAGGCTCCAGAGATTCCACCAATGATGCTAGATATCCTTAGCAAAGGAACATTGAAAAAAGAGATGTGAGAGCCATTCTTCATGCTGACCACACAAAACACACATGGAAGGGCCCTGGAACCCCCATTTCCAAAGATTGTCCCAAGTAAGACACTTACCTTGGACAACAAGCCAAGAGAAAAAAATTACACTTAGGCCAAGGAAATTTATTCCAAACATGCTTCCACCAAGGAACCTCAGAGCTCCCAAAGACCTGTTTATCCAAAACCTGATAACCAGAGGCAACCAAAAATTTACCCCGCAAATCTGGACCCCAAACAAGTACATCCCTCATAAGAAGAGAGTTGCAGGTGTGATCTAAAAGAATCTTAGCAAGCACTTGACGATCCTCCAAAACCCCCCTAGGAGGCCAATCCTGAGGGTCCTTCCACCTAGACATAGTAATCTGACTCAAAGAATGTTGAGATTTGAAGTCGGCCACATGACACCAACCCGCCTCCTCAAAAATCTGGCACAAGTCCTGAAGGTGGGGATGAGAAGACAAAATAGGGGATGTACATCCCAAGAGTCATGCCAGAAGAGAGCTTCCTGACCCCCATTACAAATCCAAAAAAGGCCCTGTTTCACAAGCTTGGCACCCCGTTTGAGGGTACTCTAGATCATAGAACCTTTCCCCTCCAGACTGAATCTTACAACCTCCATGCTTTCCACCGCACCCAAATATTTGAGGGTAAGAATTTTAGCCCACCACATATGTTATTGTGAACACCAACGCCAATACAGCTTAGTAGCCAAGGCCTGCCCATTCAAATCAGTTCATCGTAGACCAAGACCCCCTTCTTGCTTCAGCCTACAGACAACATCCCATTTCACCAAGCTCCACTTTCTATGAAGAAGGTTGCCAGACCACAGGAACTGATGAGACAGTCTCTCAAAATATTGAATAAAACTTGATGGAGCAGAAAGAACAAAGCACTTATAAAGAGGGAGAGCCTGGATCATAGACTTAAGAAGAGTCACTCTTCCAGCTGAAGAAAGTCACCTGCAAGTCCAATGGCTGACCAAACTTTGAAACTTGTCAAGAGTCTCTTGCCAAAACCTTTTAGGGAGAGAATGAATGGCAAGAGGGATTCCAAGATAGAGAAAAGGAAGTGAACTGATCTGGAAATGAAGAATACCTGCTAATCTCCTTTGGATACCCTTAGGAGTATGGAAGAAGTAAATGAGAGACTTCCCCTCATTAATGCGCTGCCCAGAGGCCGCCAAGTAGCTGTCCAAAATATTACGCCAGTTCAAAGCCTCCTCAACCCTTGCCCTACCCATCAAGGCAGTATCATTAACAAACTGAAAATGAGTCTGAGGGGGAAGATCATTTCCCCAATTCCAACCCTGGATCAAGCCACTTGCAACCTAAGCATGAATAAGCCTTCCCAATCCTTCCGCAAGTAGGATGAATAAGTAGGGTGACAAAGGATCTCCTTGTCTGAGGCCTCTAGAAGCACCAAACAACTCAGTGGGCTCACCATTGAGAAGCACTAAGAAGGAGGAAGAAGTAACACAACTCCTAACCCATTCAATCCAATCACTAGAAAAGCCAAAAGCTCCAAGAATCTTGAATAGAAAGCTCCATTTAATGCGATCATACGCTTTTGCCATGTCCAACTTGATAAACATAGATTTTTCTTTTGAGGATTCCATAGAATGGATGGTCTCAACTGCAATCACAACACCATCCATGATCTAACTACCAACAACAAACCCCCCTGCTCCTCAGAGATTAACTCACCAAGCCAAGGTTTCAGCCTTTCAGCAATCAACTTAGTAATAATCTTATAAACAACATTACATAATACAATAGGCCGAAAAAGATCCAAAGAATTAGCCCCTCCTTCTTTGGAATGAGAGCTAAAAAAATTGCATTCAGAGACTTCAACATTTGTTTATTCATGAAAGATTCCTTAACAACCTCTAAGAGGTCCAACTTAACCACCTCCCAAAACTCCTGAAAGAATTCAACAGGGAATCCATTAGGCCCCGGTGCTTTACCTTTCTTCATCTAGAACACAACGTTCTCAAGCTCCAACAAGGTAATAGGAGAAAGCAATGATTCATTCATTTCATTAGACACTAGCTGCAGGATACAATTCAAAATCCTTGTTTCAGCCTCCTCAGTAGGAGGCGAAACTTCATAAAATAATGAAGAGAAATACCGAATGCATTCCGCAGAGATAGAAGCAGAAGAGGACACAAATTCCCCATCAGACAACACAAGAGAAGAAATAACATTACCTTGCCTCCGGTCTTTAACTGAGTTGTGAAAAAAAGAAGTATTCCTATCACCAGCCTGGAGCCACTCAATACGAGACTTTTATTTCCAAAAAATTTCTTCTCTTAACTCCCATTCCTCTACCTCTTTTATTGCAGCAATCTCTGACAAACTCAACTCTTCCATTAGGCCTTGATCACGAATCTGCCTGGTGATTAAGTCTAAGTTATCCTGAGCCTTCTGTTTTTCATGAAACAAATTACCAAAATGTTGCCTATTCCATCTTTTCAACTTGTATTTGATGTACTGTAACCTCTTTGAGAATGAGTACATAGCAGTGCCATAAGCTGGCTTCCAAAGATCCCACTAGCCAGAAATCATATCATGAAGAGACTCATCCCGTAGCCACATGAGTTGGAACTTGAAAGTCTATCTAGCACATCGTTGAGGCACATCAACCACAAGCTTAATTGGCCAATGGTTGAAGCCTCGAAAATCCAATATTTCAGAGCTAATCATCCACCTATCCCCCATCCAAAAACTATACACCAAAAATCTATCTAATCTTTCAGAAATAGCAGCATCTCCAGTTCTCCTATTATTCCATGTGAAGACTCCATTAGTTGGTTTGACATCAACTAACCTCAAAAGAGCCATATTATCCTGCAAGAGCCTAAAGGAAGGCTCCAAATGAGCACTACCTCCTCTCTTCTCTTCTAAAGAAATGACAACATTAAAATCACTAGCCAGGATCCAAGGCAGGTAAGGATCCAAAGACCTCACATGTCTAACATGATCCCATAGTTGTGCTTTACCTTGGAAATCAGTCAAAGCGTATATATTAGAGAAAATAACTTTCTCCCCTGACTCTAAATGAGAAGCAACACAAGAAATCAAACTCTTACAGGAGATCCACCAAATTGGGCTAACCTTTTGGGGATCCCAAAAACACCCACACATTGACATTGGCCATGACGCCAAATCTTAGGAGCCACACTTAACATACTATCCATTGATAACTTAGTTTCCTGCAAGAAAATCACATCCGGAGAATGAATGCGAATCAAATCTCGAATAGCCTTTTGTCGAGGGATGCTATTCATACCCCTCACATTCCAAGAAAGAACTAACATCATTGGGGTTGGGAAAAGTGAGCATCAATAGTCTTCACCAAACTAGCCTCAACCAATGTCTCTCCAGCAAGCTTCACCTTTTCTTGGTCCTTTTTGCGACCAACCTTAACTGATTTCTCGGGAATCCCTTTCTTAAAAGATTTTTGTTGCACACCCAGAATAGAGGAAGAAGGTTTAAACTTACCTAAATCAGGGCTATCCCGAGCCTCCGAGTAGACCTTACCAGCACCAGAGGGGCCACCAGAATCAACAACCCCCCATCTCCTGCAGCAAGAGCTAGAGCAGAAGGACCTAGACCAGACACCATCTGAGGATCCTGGTCACCAAGCTGATCCACTTTAGGGATCACTGAAGGTTGTACCTCAACCAACTCCTTAGAACCAGAGCCATCCACCATTTGCATGTCAGCTGTAAACCCTTCCTCTTGAACTAACTCATCCAAAGCCTCCAATCTATTGAAAGTCTCCCCTTCCTGTCTATCCTGGAAAGGCCTCTTTTGGCCCCGTCCACGATTATGAGGTTTAACTTGAACAAAACCATCTTTATCCACTGCCATTCCCTGCATAGGATCCTTACCCTTTTCCACCCTCAGATTAGATTGGGAACTCGCATTATTTGCACCTCCCGCACCAAAAGCCCGAGGACACCTCCGCTGCATATGCCCATATTCATGGCATAACTGACAGCGAAAGGGAAACATTTCATAATCCAAAGGCTGAGTCCAGGAATTAGAGCCAACAGTCAAATCAATAGAATCGGGCAGAGGTTGACTCAAATCAATCTCGACACAAACCCTCGCATAAGAAAAGATCCTCTTATCTAAAGTATGTTGAGAAGGACCAATAGGCTTACCCAATAATAAAGCAATTGATTGTAATATATCAGCTCTCCAACATTCAAGCGGCAGCCGAGGAAGGCGAACCCAAACCAGAACCCTAGAAGGCAACTCTTCCACTGAATTAAAGCCAACATGCCATGGTTTTATGAAAATACCTACTTGATTATAAAAATAAGGCCCCCCTTCAAATTCCCTATTTCAATCAACAATGCACGAGAAATCTACCAGAAAGAAATTGTTTGCAGCCAACATAACATCAAAGTCACCCTCTGGAGACCATGTCTTGCGGATCCAAGTGTCCAAGAAAGAAAGAGAAACCCTTATCCCCATAAACTTACAAATCAAAACATGCTTACTGTAGTAATCCAGATCTTCAGCTACCGCCTCTGATTGAATCACCAACACAGGACGAACTTGCGCCCTTTTCAGACATCCATTTATCTTATGCATTTTAAAGGTACCAGATTTTCTTAAACCCTCTCCAGACGAAGCCCCACCAACAACCTCTGCCATAGGAATATCTCCCTTCACCTCACCAATCGATGCATTCCTTGCCATTCAAACCCCAGCCAACTGTACCATTACCTCTTGAATAAAAGAGTATTAATATAATGTAAGATATTAAAATTTAAATTATTATTACTTGCCATTGGAAGAGTACTATTGTAATGACTTTGGTTTTTTTTAGTTAACTATTTATTATTAATAATTTAGTTTTCAACCAATCAAAAACAATATTTAATCAAAAATTAAAATAAAATTCAATTTTGTAAAGTCAACTTGTAAAATATTTAACTTTATAAATTATAAAAATTATCTTTTGTGCATATGATTGGTTAAAAAAGTTTTGTGTGTTATTGAAGATAAAGCCAATTAAGCATTTTTTTTAAGGAATGATTTTTCATTTTTTGCTTTATAAAATCATTTCATTAAATCTTTCTAAAATAAATAAATGTGATTTATTTTGATATTTTTTTAAGAATGATTTTTTTATGTATGTAATTTTATTTTATTTTATTAAAGAAAATCTTACAAAAATCAATTAACTATTTTATAGAGATTTGGATTCACACTATTAAAAAAAAATAAAAAAAATGTTGTATTATTATTTCCATTAAACTAATATCTTTATCTATATTTTTAATATTTTATGGTATAATTTGATTATATATGTGCTCCTTCTTCTTTTCGTTAATAAGATTTTTTTATATTAATTTATATATATATATATATATATATAAACTTTCTTCAAAAAAAAATTATAACCTATAATATATAGATATATAAGATAATATATAACCTAATGTAGGTTTATATTAATTATATTATATGTAATATTAATTTATATTATATATTTATATCCAATATAATATAGATTATTTTATTTTGTAGGTTCTCCTTTCATATATATTTATATATATTAATAAACTATCTTAATTGACTACTATGTTAATTATAATACTAATATTATTATATTATTACTATTAATATAATTTATATAATAGCGGGAGGTTGGGTGGGCTCCCCCTCCCCCCTTTCTTTTCTTGCCTCTGCACTGACATGCAAGGACGGCCAGCTGGACGTCGAGGTGGTGATAAGGAGGGGGCTAAGGGGGATGCAGACGAGGGTGACTTGGAGGTAGTCACGTGATGGAGGTGACAACTCTATTCCCAAAGCTTGAGGATGCCGTAGGCATCATTCTCTGAAGGCTGATTAATGAGAATTAATTGCAGAATGTGTGGAGGGAGGTCATTAGTAAGGGAGGCGGCAACTTAGTACATGGTAATAATAAAATAGAAAATTTTTAGTGGGAAATTCATTCCCTTAACTTCATTCATCTGTGGTGATTATGTTGGTTAGTGTCGATTTTAGTGGAAGAAGCTAGTAGCGGAATTCATTTGTTCTGGCGGTGGTGCTCATGGCGAAGCGTTCTCGCTTTTTCATCGAAGTTTTCGTGGATGGTGTGGCAAAGTTTGGGGCGAACAAGCCAATCTCTCTGAAATCTTCAGTTAGGCAAGCCTCCTTCAGAGAAGTTAAAGACCAACATCTGAAGCGGATTCTCACAAACAAGGACCCGTTAGTCTTGGTGGTGACAAAAATGATCCTAGGAGCTAGTCATCTGGCGAACAAGGAGTTTGGCAGGGACAATCATCACATCTCCTCCTGGTTTTTGGCTTCTCTCTTGGACAACGGTGAGTCCAAGGCCGAGGCTAAGAAGCTACTGGTTAAGATGTTTCACAAGGATCTAGTAAGTGGGGTGAATGAGGTGCTGAGCTTTGTTGTGGAGGGCAGAGGTGTTCCAAGGCCAAGTGACTTTGCAGCTATTCGAGGTTCAGACGAGGCCATAAAGCTCTTCCTATTTCTTCTTGAATTGAGTGGTCTAGCGTTGAGCAGACATAGGATGGTGGCGACGATGGCCATCGAATTCTTGAAGAAATTCTTCGGCCTGATGGCCATGGGTGATGTTGAGTGGGTAAAAGTTTTTGAATATTTTGCTGTCTTAAATAATTTCCTATGAATGCATTGATATAGTTGTTGGGTCTGTTAGTTTTAGAGTTTATCTATATAGTCCAATGGTGTCTTTTAGTCTCGAGGTTTATAATGTCGGTCTCTTATGGCCAGTATGGGAATTTTGGGTGACTGTGACTTGTATGTTCAGGGTCGCAGCCGAACTTTTATGGCCTTTTGGGTTGTTAGTTGGTTTTTATGGCAAGGTGGTGGTTTCTAGATGGAGGGGTCTCTTGTTTTTGGTTGGCTAGGTCTCGTTTTGGCCACCTTCAGGGTGGTTTCTGGTATGGATGGTAGGGATGGGTTGGCTGGTGATTAATGGTAGAATCTTTTCCCGCGTTTGCAGACGATTGTACTTCTTTTCAATCTAATATATAAATCAAACTTGTGTATCAAAAAAAATAAAATTAATATAATAGTAAATCACTATATTAATAATTATAACAATATTTTAAAATATATTAATATTACAATATTATCTATTTACTTATTTTATATAATATAATTTATAAATAATTAATATTAAATTAGAATATAATATATTTATTATATTAGTATTATATTTAACTTCAACTATAATATGAAGATTTCACTATCAAATTCAAAATCAAGTAGAATCAATCTAAAAATTATTTTTAATAGTAAATGATTTGATTATTTAATGTTTAGCAAATATGTATTCTAAAGAACAAACTCAACTTCAACTTTATTAGTCATAGTTATGTGTAGTACAAATAATTCATAAACTACTTCCTTCTCTCAATGAATGAGTTCATTATATAAATATTCAAATATATTCAACTTTATTTAAAAAAAAAAATAACACCAAACAATAAACATTTATTCCAATTTATTTTATTTTCAAATATTTAACATCAAATAAGATATTTCCATTACATAATCAAAACATATAAAAAAACCAACGCTATTAATCAAACAAAACACAAAATACAAAAGTCAAAACTAAGTTTTTGTACTTCTTTTCAATCTAATATATAAATCAAACTTGCGTATCAAAAAAATAAAATTAATATAATAGTAAATCACTATATTAATAATTATAACAATATTTTAAAATATTTTAATATTACAATATTATCTATTTACTTAGTTTATATAATATAATTTATAAATAATTAATATTAAATTAGAATATAATATATTTATTATATTAGTAGTATATTTAACTTCAACTATAATATGAAGATTTCACTATCAAATTCAAAATCAACTAGAATCAAATAAGATATTTCCATTACATAATCAAAACATATAAAAAAACCAATGCTATTAATCAAACAAAACACAAAATACAAAAGTCAAAACTAAAATACAAAAATTAAAAAAAAAAAATTACATTTAATTTTATTCACATTAATTAAACTTACATTTATTTTTATTACAACTCTACAAATCTCTAATTAGAATACTACAAAGGCAAGTATTAGCCACTACGTGACACTTGTTAAAAGATAAATTTAATCGTGATTATTATTATGTTTGAAAATAATTTTTGTTAATTTTTTTCAATTATGTTATTAATTAGGAGATTTAAAGCATTGAATTAAATATTTAATCAGATATTCTTAAATTTTCTTTAAAACAATACATTTAAATTTTATTTTATGGATTCAATCTAGGTGGAATATCTTACCCAAAATTTAAAATTAAGAAAGGGGTAAAGTAATGGATTTTTTTTTAATTTTCTAGATACTAGTATTTATTTCCTCCTAATGGATTTATAAAAAAAGGAAGGTTAATATTTGTCAAATTAAAATAGATAAATAGATAAAAATATAATTTACTTCAAGTAAAAATAACTTTATTAATTAAAATTCATTCAAATTAATTTAATTTATAAAAGAATTAACACTTATCTTATTTTGGAAGCATTTAATATTAATAATTATTATTTTTAAATAAATAAATAAACATTTACCTTTAAAATTAGTTTTATTTTTTGATCAGTAAATAACTGCTAGGGGCAACATCTGTTATATTGATATCAAAAAGATTTTTACATCCATTGCCACCATGGCTTTCAGATTTGATAGAGACTATTTTTTCCACCCTTTACATACCACTAGCTCCTATTCCGACTATTATTTACCCCTACCCATTACAAATTACAAAATGAGGGTTCTCATACTCGACAAAACAACCCTCACATAACACAAACTATACAATATCAGTTTTCTTAAAAAAAACTAGAATATTCATACTCAGAACCCACACCTAGTCTTCATTAGACACTACTACATGCATCTTCCTCACCTCCATTGCATCAACTATCACTCCTCACCTCCATTGTATCAACTATCACCAGGCATTTGGGTCCACATGCACTATGTGCTGGGTGACTGACCTTTTCTTCTATGTCTCGAGAGTCCTGCTCTTGCCATTTGTCGCCTACACCAAGCTCCCAATCTTCGTTGTCTCCTGCCACCAGCCTACCATCCAATCCTTTTGCTTGAATGTATGCCCCAACCCAACCCAACATCAAAGTGGTGGACATGCCTGCCACTCTCTCCCCATCTCTTCTCTAGCTCTTACAAGCGCAACATTCACACCACCACAAATTTTGGAACCTCCAAGCTGTTACCAAATGACATATAGTAGTGTTGGGATAGCGGGACAAGCAGGTTGTCATCCACATTGTCCAATGCCTCGTCTATTTCCCCGAGCCAAGCATGCTAAAAAACCATCTGACATAGCTTCTTGCTCCTCACCTTTAAGAGCCCCATGTATAAGAGCATGGCCAAGAACATGGTTGGTATCTCTACATTTTCCCTTAACCTCTATCGAGTTAGGAGGAATTCTTTTCCCAACACTTTCTTCGTTGCCCACATAATCAACGGGTGCAATGAATTCAACAACCCTTTCAGCCTCTTGTCTATTGCGTCTTTGTAGAAAGATAAAAATTAGTATTTATTAATTAAGTAATTATTATCTTTGAAACTTATATTAGAAAGCTAATATTTATCTATAAATAATTAGAATCAATTTTTGTATATGGGTGTGTGCAAGAAGTTGAGTCCACTTTTTGGGCAAAAAGTGGAAGTGTTTTCCCCAATTTTCAGCATTTGACACGTTTGACCTTAAAATTTGAAGCACTTAGAGATTAAATCTTTAAAAAATTCACTGATCATAAAATGTAGTGCTCGAAGTCTAGTTTCCAAATATGTAATTTATTTCAATACCCAGATTGTACAAATTGAGTTTTAATAGGCATTTCTAAAAACCACTGTTTAAAAGTCATTTTTTTTTACCATACAATGCACGTGTACGACATCCATATTTTGACTTAAATTATATGGCCACCTGTAAATCCTTTGGAAAAGTTTATGACTCACTGAAGCTTGTTCTTGATATTTTTGTAATTTTTGTTGAATATTTTTTGTTAAATTTTTATTAGGCAGAATTGTCGTTTTGAAAAATCGTCATGTACGACATGCATAAGATGACCTAAACTTATCATTTTCTGATTTTATTTTTTTTCAAATTGAAAAGAATTGTCTGAAGTTTGTTCTCGTGCAATCCGTTTGTCAAAATGTTATGTTGATCAAAAGTTAATAAAATAGTAAAAAACTCTGATATTTAAATTTTATGGACCAATTTTATTAGAAATTAATTGAAAAATAGAAAAAATAATTCAATCGCAAAAAAATTTACATATTTAGAATCTGAATTGTTTCATCTAAAATGGGTTTTAATTTCGTCATAAAATTTTGCAAAAAAGGTCGTTAGCCATATCTCCAAAGTCGGTATTTTTTTTTTACATTGTTAGGGCCTTCAACTTGTAGGTCAAACTAGGTTGAAGGCCTAGGTTCAGACTTCCAATGCTTTTGTCAAACCAAAAACCTTGGCAAAAACCTGACCACGATGCAAAATAAAATTCAAATTTAAAAAAACAGGATCCTGATTATAAAACGGGATCCCGTTTATTAATAAACAGGATCTTGTATTATAATCGGGATCTCATTCCCATCCGACAGTATTCAGACCGTTGTAAATGGAACGGGATCCCATTTCATAAACGAGATCCTGTTACCTTCACAACGGCTCCGACATTCAAATTCGGTGGACGAGATCCCAATTATAGAGCGGGATCCAGTTTTATAGTAAGCGGGATCCCATTTTATAAACGGGATCCCGTTTATTTTATTTAAATACACTGTGCAAAATTATTGTGAAGTCTGCAACTTTGCAACTTCATATGTACGGCCAAGAGCACTAAAAATGAATTATTTTTCATAAGTTATTGTATTTACAGGTGGTGAATTTGATTTTTGGTTGATTTTATCAAAGGGAGCATCATCTACACCATTTTTGAAGTGAAATTGTGTTATTTTTGTGCTTGTTTGGAGGAACAAAGGTTTCAATTTGCAATATGGATTGAATTTTTCAAAGGAAGCATGAAGAAAACAATTTTTAAAGTGGAATTGTGGTAGTTTTCTACCTGTTTTGAGGAACACAAGAGGAAGAATTTTGTCCTAATAGGTATTCAACTTCTAATTTGGATTGAATATTTTGAAGTATTTCACTATTAACATTCATTTGTGCTTGAGAATTTTATAATTATGGGAGATAAAGCTTGTAATAAGAGAAGAAAGGCATTGACTCCTCAAGAAGTTGAAGCAAATAGAGAAAAAGAGAGACAAAGACAAAGAGAAAGAAGAATGAGAATGAAATCAATGAACGATGGTGGAGCAACCAATTCAACAACTATTGAAGATGAAAACATTGAAGATACCATAGTTGTAGATGAAGCTAATTTGCAAGGAGTTAATTTGGAGAAGAATATGATTATACAAACAAGTCCTACTATGTCTTCAAATCCTTCTTTGAATGTTAAGGAGAATGTTTCAATATGCACAAATCTAGGTACTTCTTCAAATCCACATGTTAGTGAAATGGTAAATTTGTATGTAGAAGTTTTACAAGATGCTGGATTTAATGATGTTGACATTGACTATATTAGGAGAGATGAAACTTTTATAGAATTTGTTGAAAACAAAAAAGAAAAATATTTTGTTGCAAATGAAAATCAAAATGATCATTTTCTTGAAAATGAAAAAAAAACCTATATTTTTGATGAAAATGAAAATGAAAATGAAAACCGTTTTGTTGATGAAAATGAAGATGAAAATGAAAATGAAAACCATTTTGTTGATGAAAATGAAAATGAAAACCGTTTTATTGATGAAAATGAAGATGAAAATGAAAATGAAAATTGTTTTGTTGATGAAAATGAAAATGAGAACCGTTTTGTTGATGAAAATGAAGATGAAAATGAAAATGAAAACCGTTTTGTTGATGAAAATGAAAACCGTTTTGTTGATGAAAATGAAGATAAAATGTAAATGAAAATGAAGATGAAGATGAAAATGAAGATGAAAATCTAGAATGTGATGTTGAATTTAATGAAAATACTTTTTTTTAAATTGGAAGTGGTGTTTTCGATAGTCTTCCTGATCAAATTTCTTGGAGGCAAATAAGAACACATGCGAATAGAATATACACCAAATTCTTTTATCGTAAAATAATTGCATTTCAATGTCAACTAATGATGCAATTGATGAGAATGCAAAAAATGAGGAAATTAATGAAAATGTTAGGCTTTTATGTTAAACCAAAAAGAAAAGATCAATCATTAAAACATGTTATGTCTACTATTGCTAGTGCCATTCAATCTATTGGGAAAAATAGTCGATCTAAAGATAAAAACACAGCAAGAAGAGCTATAACTCTGCTATAGTTAATAAAACAACTTTGAATAAAAGAGATAAAGGTATGATATTAGTGAAGTTTAAAATGCATCCTAAAACATTACTAAGAAAATTGAAAAGAAGAAAATATAAAAAATGATCCTATCAATCAATGTTGGAGTTCGATTGGGCGACTCTGAGGGTCCTAATATAAATTGAATGTTGAAATTAAATCTTTGATCAAAAAATAATGGCATGAAGTAATACTAGGGTTTCATCTAATGCTAGAGATGTTTTAAAATTAAGGGTGGGGTCAAAAGTTCGCGATCCTCACCCAAAACACCTATTAGATACAACACAAACTGAATTTTATAGAAAATTTTGTAGTGATTCAGTGTTAACTGGTAATATTAAAATAAGTCAAAGGTCTTTTTGAAAAATGTAAACCACAGGTATGTAAAAGTGTAAGCAATGAATATCTTGTTGTTGTAAAATATATGTTCAATTTCGTTATTTTTATGATGTTTTTCAATATATACGTTGTACCTTGCATACTAACATGACTATACAGGATTGTGGTATTGATATGCCACCTAAAGCAATAAGAGAGTTTATTTCGGGTTTGTTTTGTGAAAAATCTAATGATAAATTATTTTATTTAAGTTCTTGTATTTCTGGACAATGCATTAACTGTGGAAATCTTTCATTTTTAAGAATTTGTTTGCATGAAAAT
>VDFB02321434.1:0-108134 GCA_007258455.2 Sequoia sempervirens | reverse complement strand
TAAATAGGTATTTAAAATTATAATTGAAGTTAAGAATGTCTAAAGAATACCATCTATAAAATTATTTCATTAAAATCTTGTAGCTGTCCTCACAATAATTCCACTTGGAGATGATAAGGCCAAAATCCCCTTTTAACTCATTATATATATTTATGTTTGTCAAATCAACACTTTGTCCAAATTTAAAAAACACGGGCTTGGAGAGATTATTTCTGATTAGATTATTATTTATCTCCATTGGATTTCTTATATGGTCCCTTTCATTTAAATTCCCCACTGTCACATAATTATAGAAAAGGGTGAAGGTGGAATAAATTTCATACACCCTTTCCATCTCCAATTTTTGAAAAGTAAACCTTATGAGGAAGAGAAATGCCATGCAGCCAATTATCTGACTCCAAAGATTTTGGTGGGGGGAACTTTTATGAATCTCATTTTCTTTTGTCCTTTTGCTCGTAGACATCGAGAATCAAAATCAAAATTCTAAATAAGGGCGCCAAAAGATAGCCCCACCAAGAAAGGCAAAATAAGCCCAGGCCTTCCAATTTTTACTAGTCATTGCCATTACTACTCATAGGCCAATAGAACTTCAAATTGTCAATCCAAAGCCGATCTTCATAAGCTATATCCTTGATTTGTTGTTAGATATTCTCAAATCTCCAACTCATCTACTTAGAATAGGGCAAGCCTTCATTAGAAGCAACATCAACTTCCTTGTTTCCCTCTTTGAGGGTGTGTTGCACCAAGGATTGTTCTAGAGAATTAATTATTCTTTTGGAGTCCTTAATATAATTTTTAATCTTCCAGGGTGGATCCACATTACCTTTAAGAGCTTGTATGACTAGCTTAGAATCTCATTAAATAATCAATTTTCTATAACCATAGTGTTTGACCCTTTTCAAACCCCACCACGCAACAACATCGACAGCCTCGTTGCTAGTAGTAATGTCCAACCGTTTAGTGTAACCTTCCATTACTCTACCTTTATCATCCCAAAATAGACCTTCTGTAGCAACCATTCCAAGATTTCCCTTCGAGAAACCATCAAATTTCACCTTAGTCCAACCAGCGGGGGAGGTGTTCAAATAGTCAATCTTCTACTCAAAATATGTAACCAATTTATCCTAGTCGGCTCTTGCTTAATTCCCTAGAACTATTTGATTCTTAAATTTGTGTAGGTCGGTGAGATCTTAAATGGACCAAAGGTGGTAAAGTTGATATTTTCCTGGATTTTTTGTTTCATACAATAGAAGACCTCCCCACTACTTCTTTGATGATCTCTAAAAACCTTGTTGTTGTTTCATACAATAGAAGACCTCCCCATTGCTTCTTTGTTATTCTCTTTAGTTGTTGAAATTATTTTTCAAGCTTTTATGATCTTAAGTGTTGTTTAGGTAAATCAAATTGTTTTCTAAAAAATTGCAAGCTCTGTATTGGTAATTTTAACGAAGTATGGTCATTGCAACTTTGTATAGTTTCTTTTTATGATTTGCTTAATCATGTATGCATTATTTATTTAAACCATTTCAAACCTCACATTTTGCTCACATTATCAATTTTATTTTAGTCAAAAGAGTGAGCACATACTAGCTATTGTATGTTTTATGCTTTAAGTGAAAACACATAAAAATATATTATCTTGAAAAGTGCTAATATGTCATGTTCTCTTGCCTAAGAACTAAAAGATAGACAATTACTCAACTAATTGTTGCTATTGAAACATAGAAAAACAGGGTAGGGGTTCAAAACATAGGGTTTTATACTAAATTTGGAATGTTTCACCAAACTTACTATAAATAGAAATGGGAAAATGGAGTGTAATGAACCTACCTATTTTATGTTTCATTAAGGAAATGAGATCCTCCAAGAGAGAATTAACTTTCATCCCTTGGGTGAATCAATTTTATGGAAGATCTGAAAATTTCTTTATGTGTTTGTGGACGGGGTACAGTTCAAACAACACTTTTGGGAGATGAAAATAAAATAGAAAATGACCTCAAATCTGTAACCTAAGAACTAATTCATGCAGATGAATCCTAGATCTAACATAAATAGTCAATTTTATATTTTTTGGATGAGTGGAAGACACTTAAAACTTGTCTCAAAAATCGGTTACTAAGTGTCCTATTTGGTTGCAAAGTGTCCTAAGATTGCTTTTTGAGCTGAATTTTTGAGAGCTTCTAAAGACAAATTTGAGATGAAATTTCCCATTGGTTTCACTCAAAAATGATGGAAAATAAATTTGAGATTTGAGTTTCTATGATCTTGACAACTTTTCTTGCAACTTTTGTAATTTTGCACTTTAGAGATCTCCAATCTTCAATTTTCCTTCAACCTAAGATTTGCAACACAAACAAAAGAGGGAAAAATTATTTGTTTTTGGTGAATGGGGGTTAACGCCTTGGTCAAACCCCATTTTAGAAATTAAACCTTGAATTGAAATAAACAGGAATGATGAATGAACCATGCAATATTGCAACTCACCAAACCCTTGAATAAACCTTTGGAAATCTAAAATATTGATGTTGATCTTGCATGAAATGGCTTCAATGGATGTGGATCTTGATGCTTGAATCTTGATGACTTGAATTCTTTCTTTAACCTTTCAAATCTACATCACAATGTTAGCTCCAAAAACATGCATGATGCTTGATAACTTTGACATTATGCTTGAGATCTTGATTGCTGCAAGAAATTCTTGCTAAATCTACTCTTGAATGCTCTTGATAATGATATTTTCTTATATGAAAGTTTCCCTCTTGCTAGATTACTTGAATTGATAAAATATTCTTGCTTTTATAAATGATTTTCTAATTTCGCAAAAATTAAAAATTACAAGCCGAAATTTGAATATGAATTTGGGATCATTAAATACTGCCAAAATATATTTCAAAATTGAATTTGTAACTTAAAGGGGACCCATTCGCCCACGGGAAATTAACCTAAGTTATCAGGATTTTTGAATTTTGGGGTGTTAAATTAATTAAATGCATTAATTAAATCACACCTCCCCCTTCGGAAATTGCAATTAATTAGGCTTGTAGATGTAATTTTGGGCCAATTAAATGCTTAATTAAGTCCATTTAAGTTGAGGGGACCCAAAAAAAGTGTGAAAGTGTAAAGGAGTACATTTTTATACACTACATTTAGCCCCCACTTTAGTGAGAGGATAACCTTGCAGTAAACTCACACTAAAGTAGACAAAGATGTGCCAAGAGGGGTCCAAGTGCACAAATGTGGGTGGGATAGAATAACAAAGATCAAGGAGGGTGATCAAGCCCCCATGATCTAAGATCCCTTGGAAAATGAAAATAAGAACAAAGGACACACACAAGATGTATGATATGAAGTTGCAAGATAGGATACACAAACATACAATGTCAAAGAGTAATAGAAAGAAAAATAAAAAGGGGTGGATCAAGCCTTCGCGATTTTTCCAAAAATGTTTACAAGTGGAACTCGTTGTCCACTATGCAAACAAACATGTGCTCACGCAAGCTAGTGAAATCTGTTGTCCACTAAGTGAGCCCCTAGAGAGTGGCCAGTGAGAGAATCTTATTAGGATCCTATTAAACTAACCATACCAATGTTATACCTCTTGATAATTTTGATAAGGTGCCACGTAATATGAACTTTGATCTTCATAAGGCTTAGCAAGTCATGTTATGCTAATCACTTATAAACAAACATGGCCCTACTAGCAAGCAAGGTGTGTTATGCTTGGTATCCATGAACAAGATTGTAACATCGAGCTTCACAAGGCTAGAAAGTTGCATTATGCTAAGCACTCATGAACAAAATGTGAATAGTTCAAAGGGGTTTTTCTTAGCTCATGTAAGGTCTCCTCTTAGGGAACATCGTGACTAATGTCTCCAAGAGAGGACAAGTCAAGGATAAAATATTTGCAACTTAGGGAATGCAATCCGTAGCATCACCACTAAGAGGAATGTCATATGCTCAGAAAGGTCACAATCTTGAAGGATATCAGACCCAATGGCACCACCAAGAAGACCACACTTTGAATAAAAATTTCACACTTTCTAGGAGATGTGTGTTATCATCACTAATAAGGGAACATGCAAACAATGAATGGGGGACAATATGCCCCCCACTTAAAATTTCAACATACTTGCTATGTTGATATTTTAAGTAGAAAGAGTGGAAGAGGTGATCCTTGAAAATAATCCACACCTCAAAAAATTAGTTATCCTTACCCCCGAATCATAGAGTCAAATACAACCACCAAGAACTATTGTGTTGTTGCCAAGAGAGATATGGTTGCACCTAAAATTGTACCACCATGAATGGCAATGAGCAACAATGCCACATAGTGATGAGAAAAATAATAGGATGAAAATTAGTATCAATTAGAGGAAATAGGTGCATCGACATAAGGAAGAGCACCACAATCCTTAAGATGTTGAATTTTATTTCTCAAATCCATAAATTCATTAGTAGAATGACCATGAACTCTATGATATGTACAAAATGGAATTTTATTGTAAAATTTCTTTCGTGTTCTTAGGAGAGATATCAAGCAAGCTTGGAGAACCTTCGGCAAGGAACTCTCTTGATCAATGGTAGAAGATGTTCCTTCTGTTTGTTACATAAATATATTTCTTGCTTAGTAC
The DNA here is from genome assembly GCA_007258455.2 of Sequoia sempervirens. Taxonomy (NCBI): domain Eukaryota; kingdom Viridiplantae; phylum Streptophyta; class Pinopsida; order Cupressales; family Cupressaceae; genus Sequoia; species Sequoia sempervirens. The sequence goes on along the minus strand of VDFB02321434.1, from coordinate 103,503 downwards.
AAGGTGTAATACATACACAAGACTCTTTAAGTTGTGAGATTTTGTACTCTCCTTTAAAGAAGGGTGTAAAATCTAATGAACTCCAATCATTACTAAGACATATGTTTGAAGATTTCGTAGGAGGTGTGATGACATTGATATTAAGCAAATATTTCTTTGATTCTTTCGTTTCTTTTGAAAGGAAACAACTAAGACCACTAGTTGTTTCTATCTCTTCAGGATGCACCAAGGTTAAGGTTATCTTAGAAGAATCTTTTGTAATAGTGTTGCTATTGAGTGAAGGATTTTTTGATGCTTTTGTTTCTTTCGAGGGATAATAACCAAGACCATTAGTGGTTTCTTGTGTGTTAGGCTCTATAGGGATACATATACCTTGTTCTCTAGCACCACATCCTTTTCCACTATACACATTAAGGGTTGAGCCATTGTCAACAAAGGGTTCAGCTTTATCCCGTCTATTAATGATAGGCACTATCATGAAAGCTTCATTTTGTTTTTGTACTTCTTATGGAGGTAACTCACCTTGATGGAAAGTAATATCTAAGTTGATTGAGTTCATACCTTGAATTAGGGCTGCTACATCATTTAGTTGCACACTATGAGGGAGAACAACTTGTAAAGAATTTTGAAGCATTTATGATAATTAGGTGATGCTTGAATAAGATCCCATAAGGATATCTTAGCGAGAGTATTTTAAGTTGTTCAACAAGGTCATACTCCCTTCCACTATGTAAAGGAAAATGCGTACTAGAGGAAAGATAGGTTGAGGCAATAGCAATGAAGTGGGAGTGGTTTGCGGTTGTGTATTGTTCTGTGTATTATATGTGTGAGAAATGACATTATAACTTGGTTTCTGCAAAAACATTGTTACTATCAAGTTGCATTATAAATTTCAAGATATCTCCTGGGTATAATGGTTGCTTTTTAGGTGGTCCTATGATAAGCATGAGTTTTTTTTGTACTTGAGAATGATATGAAGGTGGGTAGATGGTAAGAAGTGGCTCAAAAGATGACTTAGAAGGTCCAATACTTAGATGAATTGTAGGAGGACTCAAGAGATATCTAATGTTCATAACCTCAAAATATTTATCCTCATCATGATTCTTTAGCCAAGGGGAGTCTAATGTCACCCTATCATCTTCATCTAAGGAAGCCACATTACTATTGTTTGAAATACATGTACCAATGCTATCATCTTCTTGAACCATGATCTCTTCCCTAGTAGGAGAGTTTTTAGGAGAGGAGCAAACAAGATTTTCATGACATTGAATGGTTGGATCTTTTAAGATAACTTTATCACAAGTAAAGGAGGCATGTAGAGAAGAATTATCTTTTCTTTTCAATGATTGCATCCTTCTTTTCCATTATACCATCCCAAGTTAGAGAAGCATTGGGAGAGGGAGAAATAGTATTCTCATGACTCTCAGCTAGCAGTTCTTTTAATACCAAAATATATTCTTCACAAGAAGGAGAGATATTAGGAGAAGAAAAAATATGATTGTCATGGTTATCTATGATTACATCCCCTTGTCCAATAATTCCTTCCCAAGTAGGAGAATTAGGGGAAGAGAAACAAATAGGATTTTCATGGCTCTCAAAGATTAGATCTTCTAAAACCAAAATATCCTCTTTACAAATAGGAGAGATTTTGGGAGAAGAACAAATGTGATTGTCATGATTGTTCACGATTGCATCCTCTTTCACTAAAAAATTCTTACAAGTGGGAGAGATGTTGGGAGATGAATGCAGACTAGGTAAAGTGATGTTAAGAAATGTGTCAATGATCTCATCTTCTTGTCTCATAATATTTTCCCAAGTGGGAGAAGTAGATGGAGAGGGAGAAACAAGACTTTCATGATTCTTAATGATTGTATCTTCATTCATCAAGATACCTTCGTCACTTGTAGGAGAGGTATCAGGAGAAGAAAAATTATGGTTTTCATGATTATCCATGCTTGTATCCTCTTGTATCAAAACATCCTCACAAATGGGAGAGATAGTAGGGGTTGAGTGAATGATAGGCAAGGTGATATTAAGAAATGTTTCAATGGTTTGGTTCTCTTGCACTATGATGTTTTCATAACTAGGAAAGATAGTGGGAGGATGGCTAACATGTTTCTTAATGACCTCATCTTTTTGCCCTAGATTGTACTCATAAGAGGGGATGTTGTATTTATACAATCCATTCTTAACCATGTCAAAACCACATCTTTAAAAAGGAAACATGCTAACATGAAAAGTAATCTATCCAACTTATGCAATTCTTTATAAATGTAAACAATTGTCCTATAGATATGATGATCTTCAATATTGAAATAAATTTGCAATTATTTAAAATGGCTACTCTAAATGGACGATTAGACCTAATGCATAAAAAAAAAATCCTAAATTTTTTTAGACTGAAACAGTGGGTTACCAGTAGATTTGGTAAGTGCAAAAGACCACAAAAATGCTTAGAAAAGATAGTTTTGAGAGGCCCTAAAGGACTCATTTTCCCATGGGATAATGGGTCTCTGTGTAGTGTTTGAAAAATAAAAAATGCAATTTTTGAGTTGTTGTAAGTGTTCTCTATTCCAAGTCTCAGACTGTAACTTTTGTGACAGAATTTTTCCAGAATTTGATGTCTAAATGCAAGTGAAATTAATGGAAAATGATGAACAATATGACACTTTGTAAAATACAATTTTGGGTCAATTTTTGAATGTGAATGATGAAAAGTACACTAATATGCAAACACTATGCAAAATTAATGTAATGTTCATGCATTTTTTTTGTATTTTTCAAATTTTAAATAATACAAAAATGCAAATTTAAAACCCTATATCTAATGCAAACTAATGCAATTTCGACAACCCTAAATTAACTGCAAAGTAATGCAATGCAATGCAAACTTATGCAAATCCTAGATCTAGGGTTTTGATGATCTCCAAATCCGAAATTAGAATGTTCAAAATGTCAAGTTCACCATAATGAAACATAGAAAAATATGTGATAGGTCCAAAACATAAGGTTTTATACTAAATTTGGAATGTTTCACCAAACTTACTATAAATAGAAAGGGGGAAATGGGGTGTCATGAACCTACCTATTTTTTGTTTCATTAAAGAAATGAGATTCTCCAAGAGAGAATTAACTTTCAGCCCTTGAGTGAGTCAATTTTATGGAAGATTTAAAAATTTCCTTTATGTGTGTGTGGACGGGTGGTACAATTCAAACAACACTTTTGGGAGATGAAAATAAAATAGAAAATGACCTCAAATCTATAACCTAAGACCTGATTCATGTAGATGAAGCCTAGATCTAACATAAACAGTCAATTTTATATTTTTTGGATGAGTGGAAGACACTTAAAACTTGCCTAAAAAATTGGTTGCTAAGTGTCCTGTTTTGTTGCAAAGTGTCCTAAGACAAATTTTTGAGTTGAATTTTGGGGTACCACTGAAGACATATCTGAGATGCAATTCTCCACTGGTTTCACTTGAAAATGACAGAAAATAAATCCGAGATTTGAATTTTTGTGATCTTGACAACTTTTCTTGCAACTTTGACAACTTTTGCAACTTTTGTGATTTTGCACTTTAAAGATCTCTAATCTTCAATTTTCCTTCAACCTAAGATCTGCAACACAAACACAAGAGGGAAAAATTATTTGTTTTTTGTGAATGGGGATTTACCTTGGTCAAACCCCATTTTGGTAATTAAACGCTGAATTGAAATAAAATATGAAAGAAATGATGAATGGACAATGCAATGTTGCAACTCCCCAAACCCTTGAATAAATCTTTGGAAATCTAAAATATTGATGTTGATATTGCATGAAATGGCTTCAATGGATGTGGATCTTGATGCTTGAATCTTCATGACTTGAATACTTGCTTTAATCTTTGAAACCTACTATTATACCAAAATTTGAACTTGAAATTTTTCAAATTTTAGTGCATTCTCCTATATGTACCTTAACCTATCGAATCACGAAAACAATTAAATTTAAAAATCCCTAAGAGCTGGTATGAAATACTTTGGTGGGTTTGTTCATAACCTCATTTTGACCAATCTGGTCAATTTTCATGCCCAAATGCCTCACCGTTTGAGAGATTTTAAACCTTACACTTTTCCCCTGCCAAGTTGCAAATGAGGCCAAAATTTAAGTTCTGTGTGGCTGGAGATTAATTTTTTTCTGGGTTCTGCTCTGTGGTGTTTAATCATCCTACAGTCCAAATTTCATGCAAGACAGAGCTGTCGTTTGAAAGATATGAAGTTTTTCGTCTCTATGGTCAAAGCATGATTTCACGGAAATTTATTATCGGGAAATTATTTGATTGGTTTTAAATGGCATTCAGATATCATGAGGTGCAAATGTTTCTTTTGGTATTTTTGGAAAGAATGTGGAGAAGATTTCATAAATTCATTCCCCTTCATTGAAGAATTAGAAAGTTTGAATATAATATGGACTTTATTAAAATCACTTTATTTCATGGAAAAATTTAAAAGGCTTGAGACTTTATATGTCGGCATTTGAAAAAGTTCTTGAACTTCATAATAGCCCAACTCTCTTTCCTTTGTCAAGGTTTGCTAAGTTTTTTAACTCATTATTAAAAGTTCAAAAGTTTGAATTATTTTCGATTCCCCGACTACATGGTTCAAAAGTTCACGTCTCCTGACCATCTGACTCCTCTGCCAACCTGCTCTCTCTCCGTCAAAATTTTAGGGTTTGATCGCCACACTATTTCAGACACAGAGAGATCAAAGAGATAGGGATTGGCGCGACAATTATGATTGAATCTACAGTGACTATTGGATGCAAAGAATGGATAGGCAAGAGCAGATATCAATTTGTTTCTTCACATGACCTATGGGATTGCAGGGATCTCGAACTCCATAGAACAATGTGAGGCGACTGCTCGTTTCATGCATGATGGCAGGCCTTAAGTGGAGAATAATGATAGTAGTGATATGGAGACTATAGGCGTTGCCAATCTTATCAGTGTTATTGGTGCAATGACATTGTTCAACCTCACATAGACCTCAATAACAATCAGTTCATTTCAGACTATGAAGAGCTAGTGCAATGTATAATGAAGGCAAATGAAACAAAACCAAGTTTGATCCACATACCTCAAAAGAATAAAAGGCAAAGAGGATGAGATAAATGTATCAATATTTGATATGTATAATGTGAGGCAAAGATAGTCGTGCTCGACCCAGAGGGTTGAAACATAAAGGATAGTGAGCAGCTCACACACTGTCTTCTATGTATATCTGGAGAAAATTACCTTCATTGACATTATGAATCGGCTTTTTGCATAGGTTGATAAGGGAAGACTCAAACAAAATTCATCAAGAAATAATACGAGTCAAACACAATCATCAACACTTTGATTATTCCTCAACCAAGCAACTTCGAAAGCTCTATAGAGCATTAGAAACATTGAATGTTTGACCATCTGATAATTTAATTATTCATTTGCTAGAGGATAATCGTGAATTCTTTGATGATAAGAATGTGTAGTAAAAATCGATATGAATATTTGGCATTGAAGGTAAAAAGTTCCTTTTATTTCGTAGCTAACTCTTTTCAAAGAAACAGTGATGAGGAAACTGAAAGGATTTCACGACATTAGAAACATCATTTATTGTCACTTAAAATTTGAATGAAAAATGGAAAGTTCCTTTTAACTGAAAAGGGAAAAATCAAACCCAAGAAACGGTTGAAACTGAAAAGGCTTACGAGGAGGGAAAATCTAAAATGTTTCTTTTTATCAAATTGTAATTTCTTGGGCAGTTATGGGTGACGTGGGAGCAATATAAAAGAAAGTTTTACATGTAATCTTCGGGATCTCTTTCTCAAATGTTCGAAGAACAAGGGAAGGGGGAATCGAGTCTTTGAACTCAGTCACAATTTGTTGTACAGGGAATCGAGTCTTTGAACTCATTTTGACATTGGAGAAATAAAAGAGATATTTCTGAATCTGTGTATTTATTAATGTTTTCTTTGATTGCGAATGAAATGTGATTCTTCGTAATTACTCTTCAATTTTTTATCTGTTATGTTAGGTTGTGTATGTGGTTATTTATGAGGCTTTGAATTCAGTTTAGCCTATCTATTGAAAGGGAGTTTGTTGTCTACTCTTTTCTTGTTTCTAATTTCCCAAAAATTAAGCATTACAAGTTGACATTTGAATATGCATTTGGGATCATTAAAATACTAGCAAAAACATATTTAAAATTTGAATTTGTAATTTAAGGGAACCCATTCACCCATGGGAAAATGGGTCTTGACCTAAGTTATTAGGATTTTTGAATTTTGGGGTGTTAAATTAATTAAATGTATTACTTAAATCACACCTCCTCCGGAAATTGCAATTAATTAGGCTTATAAATGGAATTTTAGGTCAATTAAAGGCTAAATTAAGTCCATTTAAATTGAAGGGACCCAAACAAAGTGTGACAATGTAAAGGAGTACATTTTTCTACACTACAACTATGTATGTTCAAAATGCTGAAAGTGAAAGAGTAAGCATTTATTTGTTGCTATATATTGTGTGTTTTAAGTTAAAATACATTTAAAAGTCTCTCATCTTGAGCAAAAGCGTTGATAAGCCTTGCACCCTTGGCTTAGAACTATAAGATAGTTGATGACTCAATTATGATTTGCAATATATGTTCAAATGCTTAAGATTTAAATCGTAAATATTGTAAAAAGCTTGAGGTCATATCCTTAAGTTTTTAGGATTTCTTTTTTACTTTTTGTTGTAAGGAGATTCCTCTTCCAATTTCAAGAGAGTTTTGTCCTTATATTGTTCCATTTTGTGTTGTACTAAAAGGTGTGAATTAAAATATTATAAAACCTACATGGTCTTGTCCAAAGGATAGGATCATGCTATATTGGCATTTTGGATGACAAAAATATTAAGGATGAGTGGGAGGAAGATAGTTGGGTGCACTAAGGGTTGTGTGTACTAATGCAATGTATGAGTTTTGAGAAAGTAGGTGCTCAAAAGTATCTAAAATAATTAGAACCATATTAAAAAATCTTGGTCAAAAACCAAAAAAATGGATCATGAACTATCTATCCTAAATTGAAAAATAAATCCAACAAGTCTAAGTTTTAAAGGTGGAACCCATAGATAATATAGTAAATGACATATGACATGATGTTTAGCTTTGGTACCACTCATCAAATAGCTACTAAGCACATGCAAAAAAAAACATATAATACATTCATAAGGTATGCATGAATAAAATAATATAATAAGTTATCTACATGCATAATGCATAAAAGGGTGTGTTCCATAAGATTGGTCTCTTTAAAATGAATAGTCAAATCTCTTGGAAAATAATGAATAAGAACTAATCACAATTAATTAGGTATTTAACAAAACTCTCCTCAGTCAAAAATAGTGACTAATGTTTTTAGTTTTTTATATTTTTGTGTCTTATATATTATGTCTTAATTTCTTCATTTAAATATATCTTGCTTTCAAGCTTAATTTTAAATAAAAATCTGAACACAATATAACATGCTTGATTTTGATTTTTTCAAATAATTTCAAGCAATTTTCTTTAAACAACCTTTTTTAACTGAACTTTAAGCCAATTTAGATTTAAATCCATAAAAAAATATTAATAGAAAATATGCAGTGTAGAATGTTTGAACTTACATCGTCTTGTTTATACATAAAGTGCCAACCAATTTTAATAGCTCGAAATAAACCAAAAATAAAACAATACAGTAAAAATCATTATTTATATTTCTTTATTTTCAAGAAGCATTCCATTAGGCTAACATAAAGGTACTTGTCTCATTAAACAAATAATTTATTTCTGTGATTTCAAATTTAAACGCAACTTCAGGTGAAATTTCCATATATATTTGGACGAAATAGTCATTTCAATTTTATTTCCAATTTAATATTTATTCATGGCCGTCGATCCCACTTGAGGTCCTTCAAACTTGATACAATTCTTACTGAGAATCAAACTCAAGTTTAAAGGTCCTTATTTCCATGGGTGACAGTTCTACGATGTGTTCTCCATCCTTTATTATTCAATGCAGTCGATCCCACTTGAGGTCCTTCAAACTTTAAGAATCAAACTCAAGTTTAAAGGTCCTTATTTCCATGGGTGACAGTTCTACAATGTGTTCTCCATCCTTTATTACATTTCTTCTAGCTGCTCCGGGGGACAGATCCGTCTCACCATCAACTCGCCAATTCAGTGTAGTAATTTTTGATTTCTCTTTGACACCAGAGAGATTAAGCTCCACAATCTTTTTAATCTACAAAATTGTGAAAGAAAATGGAAAAATTTCATTAATATTATAATTTAAGTATGGTGTGAAATGAACCATCACCGAACTGAAATAAATAAATGGATCTTTCGCAAGCCAACATCCCGTCCCATCTCTACTAATAGACTTCTAATTCTGTAAACTGTAGTGGACTATTCTTCAAGCTATTGGTTTGACAATTTTCTTCTGCTTATATCTTTTTTATTTCCTGTAACAGTTATCTTTTACTTGCTTTCAACTCTAAGCCTGTTGGGCTTTAAACCTGAATGATTACCTGTGTCTCAACTGCTTGACCACAACCTAATAGACCTAGACAAAAACCTCTTTCAAATTTATTTTCATATTGTTTATGGAAAATGCTAAAAAAGCTATCCAGAGACTTTTATAAAGGCCAAAGGAAGACAATATGCAAATTTATGAACTAAATTGGATGCTCAAATCCATGGGTATAAAAAATCGGAGTAAACCTTATAAGTACAGTCCATTTTGTATTAACATTAGCAGATTTACTTGCAGAAGGAAATGCTGAACAAGAATAGTTGCTGCTGTTATACCTTTCTCCCTGGAAATAAATTATGAATATCAACAGTTGCGGGCACTGAGAACTTGATACTTTCACTAGCCTGTTTGTGAGTAGTCACAATAAAAAATACTGTTAGATCTAAAGCTGCCTATCACCTATGAAAACAAGCTGCAAATTTTCAGACTTGACTGTTCTTATGGGCTTGTATGGTACCTCATAAAGATGTGCTAAACGTAGCAAGGTTTGCCGATCCTCCAGTTCCTATACGATTCAGTAACACGTGTATTGAAAATCTATAAGAAAGTAGTTATTCTTACTGTTTGCAAATTAGTGTAAAAATCATCAGCTACACAAGAGTTACCTGAAGTGTGATGATGGCAACATTTGGTGGTAGTTCATACCCTTTTGCCATTGCTGAAAATTGATGTTCCTTAATCTGACTTTGTTCATCCTGAGGTTTTGAATGTTACACATTTTCTCAGTTCCTTTAGCCTTGGGTGAAAAAATTACAACCCATGTGCAAGGTAGCTTGAAAAGCATATAGTGTGTCTGATATATTCCTATGGTAAATACAAAGCATTCTAAATCCATCTTCTAGACTGAGATTTTCTACTGAAAGTTTCAGCTTTATTCAACTTCAAAAGCACCAAATCATAAGCATATCCATAGTAAGGGCAACTACATAAAAAACCAAAACTCAAGGCATTACAGATATAAGTAGTTTTCCTGTCTCCTACCAGCGTTGGCAAAGGATCAAAACAAAAACCATGTCGCCAGCCAATGAACTACATTGCCAGTGAACCATGCGGTGATGTCCAATCTCTTTACTGGTATTTTAATTAACATGATTTTCTTTACATCAATGAAAGAATTAAAAAAAAAAGTACTACACGTCTGTAAGGATGATGTGTGGAGAAATTGAGGAGAAGCCCATAAAAGTTGTAAACATTTCAGAAATCCTCAATACAGTTGGACTGTTGACTGGCCAATAGATAAACCTAAAAAAAATTCCACATATATGACCAAAGGCTTTACTTTGAAGGCAGAGTACTACTTTTATGAAAATATTTACAGATTCAAGTCTCTCAGTTTCCTCAAAATGTCAGACACAGGGCATCCAAGTGAGCTTACTTCTACAGTTGCAAAGAAAATTTGTAGAGGTAGAACTTGTTTCTGTCCCTTTGTACGTCTCCATTCTGAAGCTTGTTCTGTAGGATTTACATTCAGAAATATTTTACCTTGTACCTGCATCTCCAAAATAGTAAAAACAAACCATCAAACATAACATAATAGAGGAAAATACAAATATATCTTTTTCACACAAGGAAAAACTTCAGAAATTTGTGTCATATCAAATTTCTTGTTCTCTTACTTGTCACTTGTCAGTTGATAGAACATACACTACCATACTTCATTTCTATGCTAATGAGCACTCTAACCAACCAAACTTTTGTAGAAAGCTCTACATTATAAACCAAAATTCAGCAATTCTTCAATCACGAGTATAATTATTCTCCAAAGTAAGATCAATAGGATATGATGGATGACATTACCATGCACTAAACACAACTTACAAATATGTCTTTTTGCAGAAAGAGAAATAAATCCTGGTTTTCTGTGACCTTTCCTAGCTGGATAACAAAGACAAACAGTTTGGAAGATCTCAGAGTTGTAAAAAGAATCAAAGAAGTACGAGGGTCATCTGTTGATGAAGGTTTGAGAAACGCAATGAGTCAATAAGGGGGGCAAAGAGTTGCAAAAAGTAAAAGCTGACTAGATTAGGAAGACATATTCAAAGGACCTAAGGGTAACAGGTAACCAATGAATACAAAACTGAAAACACTCTTTCTACATTGTTATACCGCTGGGTTTTTTTATTAAGTTTATATGACATTGAACCAATTCTCTATCAATTGACCCATTTTAATAGGAATGCCCAAAAGTAGGAACCCTAGAAGAATTGCTGTAGTGCCCTGCTGCATATTGATGTTTCAATGTGTACATGGAACCAGAAAAATTGCACCATACTTGCGTATCTACAAACTTAGATGTTTACTTCCATTCTTATTCGATTATGAAGTTTTGGGATTAAGGTGAAATGTGTAAGGCTCTAAAGTATATTAAGGACTTGCAGAGCACTTTAGTTCCATTCTATTAATATTTGAATCTTCTATCTTGGGCATGGAGCTATACAAATTCACTGGCATATAAAGTAGAGACTAGATAGGACTATATTCCATTTTCAGTTTTTAACATATGAACCAGTTTGTCCTAGATTCATATGTCTCACAGTTTCATCTATTGCCTCTAGATTCTTCATAAATATAAAAGTGTTTGGCCAAACCGAATGTCTACCATAATTTTCTATCCAAATTATTGTGTTCTACTTTTTGTTTTATTTTCTTGTCAAAATTGCACTATTTTGAGATCAGTAATAGTTGAATCTTCTATCTTGGTCATGGAGCTATAAAAATTCTCAGATTTATAAAGTCGAGAATAGATAGGATTGTTCCATTTGCAGTTTCCAATATACAAGCTAGTCCATCCTAGGATAGTGGTGTTACAGTTTCATCTAATAGCCTCTAGATTCTTTAAAATCAAAAGATGTTTGTCCATTAAAGACTAGATAAGATTGCATTGTTCCATGTGCAGTTTCCAACATATGAAATCAGTTCCTCCTAAGATAGTGGTGTTACAGTTTCACAAAATTGCGTCTAGATCCTTTCTCTATAAATTGAAATATGTTTCACCAAACTGAACATCTACCATAATTCTCTATTTAAAAGATTGTGAGTTTTTTCTTATTTTCTTGTCAACTTTTTATCACTTTGAGATTGGTTGTAGCTGCACCATAATGAGGTCAATTGCCATAAAGAAAATTTGGGCAGTTGATTGATTTATCTCCTATATAGCCCCTAGTCTTCTACTTATATGTGTGTTTTGGTTCATGGCCATTATTGGTACTGATGGATATGATTTGGTCTAGAAGGCATTGAAGGAAACCTACATCATAAGCTTCCTGGTCCTACATACTAAGCATCATTTACGATTTATGCTATCCAATCATACAGCCAACAACAACTATTTACTAGAGCCATCTCAGTTTCTTAGATGGTATCACATATCATGTATAGTAATCCATTCTCTAATTAAAAGTTATTCTGTTTATTTATTATGTAGCAATTGTGACATAGTTCTTAACCTTTTAACAACATGAATATCTTTGTCTCATGATTAATCTTATTCTTGTTTCTATCTTGCATCTCCTTGACACCTTAGTACATTCTAGGTTTACAGTTTGCTGGTGTTTAGTTCTTGTGCTCTTTGTTATTCACTTACCATACAGGACTTTAGTTTCTTGGGTACATTCAAGTCATTTGGACTTCTCCTCCACACCATCTTAGTCCAAAGCTGGTTTCTTATGCTGCAACACTGCTTTGTTGTACCCATACCAAAATTTTGTATTGTGCCAAATTTTAATGTTATCTTATGTGCAAAGCCTTCAAGATTTGTATGTCACTATGTCATGTTGTCTAGCATCATTTTTTAATTCTCGTTGAATCATGGAACTGCACACTTAGAGGAACAATGAAGAATTAATGGATAAGGGCGCCTAGAGCTTGAGAGGCACACCATAGTAAAGGAAAAATTTCAAATTTTTGTTAAGTGTATAAGCTCACACCTGAGAGCATCAACACACCTACAAAGCATCCAGAAATAGACGACTGAGACTTCAAGCACACATCAATACAAACAGTCAATCTCATCAAGATTAAAAACATTTGATCTCTTGCACAAGTGCATGCCAAGAAGCAGACATGCACCAATACAAGGGATCTCATCAAAGATTAAACGTTTTTTTCTAGTGGATAGGCATGCCTATGGCTAAAGCTGCACACCTATACAAAGATCATGTATAGGTGAAAGTCACAAGAGTGCATCAAGCAAGGAAAAAGTCCAGCGCATCTACAAACAAAGAGCCACACTTAAGGATTTTTCAACAAGTTCAAAGAGGTGCGCCTATACTAAGAATGTTTTCAACAATTTCAAAGGTGCACAGAAAGGAATGGAGAAGAAGTATGTGTTTAATTGAAAGAGTGAAGTTTTCAAACATCCAAAACCAAAAAAGAAATTTAGTACCTGGATGCAAGTTAGATGGCAAAAATGCGCCAAGTGCAAGGCTAGTTTATAGTTGTGTGAGAAGTCCTATGCACACACAATAATAAAGAGTGTTTTTTTTTTAAATTTGGCCAACAATGTATAGGCATGTTAAGGGATTAGGCACACACTTCTACAAATGATCCAATATTGTCAATTTATAGGTGCACAATGAAGTTTGAAACCACATGCAAGGTATCTAGACACATATGGAAGTTGAAACCAGATGTAGTGTTTGGGCATTCACCAAGAATTAGCTACATGCCAACATAAAGGAGTGCAAATTTGTATTTAAAACCAATTTTTTTCCACCAATGCATAGGTGTGTGCCACAATCAAGGTGTGCACCAATATAGAGAAAGCTGCAAAAAGAAAACTCTTCTAATGGATAGGCATGCATCTAGCAGAAAGCGCACGCTTCTACATTAGGTCAACATTTCTTTGTGTTTGAAGGCACCGAAGAAAGTTTTTGAATGTGCTTTGCAAAGGTTTTGAATCATGAAGGAATTTGTATCCAATCTCCAAGTGCATGCCTAGGCATAGGGGTGTGCCAATGCAAAGGTCTCTTATAAATTCCCTAAGAAAGCATGGATGCAGGCTGAAGAATTGAAGCGTGCCACATTGAAGAGCAAGAAATTTTGGAAAATTTGAGGCTCACGTGCAAGCGCATCCCTAGTAACAAGCATGTGACAATGCAAAGCATGTATGTTCAGATTGCAATCTAGTGGTAGGAATTCCTAATAGAAGAATGATATGCCTATACAAAGGAGGGATGTATGAGTAGATTTTCAAAGTTTTCAGAGGGTTAGTTCTGATCAAGGAAAACATATAGAACCATCAAAGTCACCTAAAGCCATCTATCCCAATGTTACAAGACTCGAACTCGGCTTAGACTCAGCAAGCTGATTTTTGACTTGAGTTTGGACTCAACACTCTAACTTGACAAAGACTAAACAAATTCAAAGAACCATGAAATATAGAGATTTGTAAGAATTTTTAAAACTTTATCATGCACTATTGAATAAATAAACTTAAAGACACAATAAACTAATCAAATAGAAGCTACTTTGACCACATACACAAGTATATATCAATCCAACGAGTATGAAAGTGGATTTCAACTAAAGGATACAACATTTTTAAATATATAAATATTGTCAAGTGTTTCAAGTGTGAAAAAAACAATGTGGAGTCATGAACATGGTAGAAAGGCACTTATATCCCTCAACTCAACATTGCTAGCTCTGTGTGGAGTTGTGCACTTGTATCTTAGACAAGTTTGCGAACGTTGTTACAACCTTAGGAGCATTACTTAGGATAGGGTTTGACTTAGAAAACCATAAGTATAAATGTAATTTAATTATTAGGAATCTAATTGGGAATATGTTGAAAGAATAAAAAAAAGTTTCTCTTCCATCCAACATGGCCCAAAATTATTTTCATTTTTTGATTTAAAACTAAAGTAGGGTTTTGGATGTTATGCCCCTAGTGGGCTCGAGGGGCAGTGTGCCTAACAAAATTTCAAGGGTAGTGCCCCTAGTGCACTCCTAGTCATGATACAAGGTGGGTTGGGGAGCAAAGCCCCCACCAACAAGTCTAAATTAAAGCCTTTGAGAGCACATAGACAATCATAGCACATGCCATTTTTCATAAATTTATCACTTTTAACCATCCTCCCAAAGCCCTCCAAATTCTTCAAATAATGCTTCACTTTCATTATTTTACATTTAAGCATTTTCAATTTTGTATTCTTTTTTTCTTAATTTTCATAGACTTGGCCGAGTCTACTTGTCAAGACCTGTCATGTCCCATGAGTCTAGCCAAACTCATTGGGTAACCAGGTCATGAGTCTCTAGGCCTTGATTTGGTCAACTCAACTTAAGACTCACCAAGTTTAGGCAAGTTCCAACAAGTCTTGTAACTATGGTCTATCCAAATGCCTATTTTTAGCCATCACCAGTTCAAAAACAGCATATTTTGGGATTTTCTATTTTTAACTAAAGCTAATTATAGCCTATGTTATTTAAGTGGTCTTTATGATTTGCATAAGGAGCTCGTGCTATTTTTAGCCTTCCATTATTTTAAGCATTCACTATTTATAGCATAGTCATTTATTTTTAGACCTCTTGCCAATGTGAGAGATGTGAGCATTAAGTCATAGTTTGTAATAATTCAATCTATAGCTCAACTAGAGGTTGCATGGTTTTAGTTTTAGTATGAGAGGATAATATTTTGTAATAAAATTGCATTTCATGCAATCATTTTTTTTGGGAAAATCGCTACCAAGGAGGGTAGCACTCATTCTATTCATTCAAAACCAAATACATCATCAAGAGATTACATTCATCACTCATGAAGAGTTCGAGAGAATGGTTATGATGCCAAGCCCAACATCAGTCATCTTGCTGATTTGGGAATCTATGAGTACATTTTTTCCTTGATGATATGCTGATCTATTCTAAGAATGAGGAAGAGCACTTCCAACATTTGCAGATTGTATTGCAGCAATTGAGGGAACATAAGTTGTATGGTAAGCTATCTAAGTGCACATTTGTAAGTTGTAGTTGTCTTTAATTTGGTTGTAATCGGCCTTGCCGATCGTCAGCTCCACCTGTGTACTAAGGAGGTGAGGAGGTTACGTGCACAACACTCATCGAAGGCTACTCCGACATCATCAGTACTTCCAGGAACGTCCTCACTTCCCCCTCCTTCTTAGTAGATTCACATGTTGTATCATTCCCTTTTGGTTGTCCTGTCATCTGGAAGACTACTTCTTTTCTGAGGGGAGTGATGTAAGTTGTAGTTGTCTTTACTTTGGTTGTAATCAGCCGTAGTCGGCTGTAGCATAGTTTGGTTATGTTAATAAGACTATAGATAGCGGGAATAATGAATGTATTAAATGTCGTGTATTCAGGTAACTAAGTTCCAATTAGTGGTAACAAGCTGTTGTGAAACATCATGACGGTTGGTTGCTCAACCACCGCCGAATGTTATATGTACTCAGTTTTGTAGTCGGGAACGTGTTATGGTGATCTTGGTTGAGAGTACTATTGATATTCCTATGATTGTACATGGTGATAATTTCTGGAAATGAATAGAAGCATATCTCTTATTCCAAGCATATTATGTTTTCCAATCTGTTGTTCTATTCCATGTTTTGCATATAGTCTAGTTTACTTTCGTAGTACGTAGTATGTTGAATTACACCCATTGGAGTAAACAACATTCTTCTAGAAGGAAGTGCAATATTCGGGCCATATTATCTCAAAGAAAGGAATTGCAGTGGATCCAACAAAGATCAAAGCTGTTATGGAATGGCCCACTTCGAAAAATGTGCATGAGGTCTGTAGTTTCATGGGACTAGTTGGATATTATCATAAATTTGTTGCTACCTTCTCAAGAATTGCCCATCCCATCACATCTCTACAAAGAAAAGGCAAGAAATTTGAATGGACAGAAAGTTACCAAAAAGCATTTGATTTGTTAAAGGAGAAAGGAGAAGTTGACTACGGCAGCAATATTGAAAGTGCCTAATCCAAGAAAGCTGAAAGCTTATGAACAAAATTATGCACCCCATGATTTTGAGCTTACAGCTATAATTCATGCGCTACAAGTGTGGCAACATTATTTGATGGGAAAACCCTTTGAATTAAAGTCAGACCATCAAGGTCTCAAGTATATATTTACCCAACCCCAGTTAAATGCTCGTCAAAGGAGGTGGCTAGAGTTAATTTCTCATTATGACTTTGAGATCAGTTATATTAAGGTAAAGGAAAACCAGGTTGCAAATGCTCTAAGTTGAATGAGGCATATATCCTCAATGGTCTATAGCATACACCCCTGATATTTTATTTTTTTGAAATCCCCTATTTGCTGGTTGCTTGTTCAATGATGTTTTGTGATTGTTTTCAATGCATTTGCAAGAGTATATATAAATAAGAGGAGATTACAATGAACTAGAAATACAATACTCTAATATCTTTTCAATAGAGTTTACCATAATCACCAATAGCATTCATTTTCACAACCAAATAGCATTCTTTTTCAGTTATTTCAGATTAATACAATGAATGTTCAGACCTGGAAAGAGAAGCTACAATCAAGTTCTTGCCCCCTTCAAATCAGCAATGTTCCTCTTGAATGGCAGTGATCAAAACTCAAGCTCTAGTCTTCAAGTTGCCTCATTCACCAATGCCTATGCCACTCTTTTCCAATGCCAAAAAACCAGCTATTGAAAACCCTACAGGTGCTGCTCAAAACAGGGTTTTTTGACAGCAAAGGGCGTCCCTCCTTGATGGTTTGATCTGCTCCATGTAAATTCATAGGCTCTGCCAAAAAATTTCGATCATGTGCTTGAAATAATTGTCTTGGAAAAACCCTTTCTTTTAATCAATACCCATTTGAATTCTTCAAGGCGCCTTAGAGTTATGAGCGAAAATGTGAGATCTGTCCCAGGAAAGCAAAACTTAGGAAATGGAGCTAAACACACCAAGAACTTCACCAGTCACTCCAAAACTGAAAGCAAGCCAAAACTCTCAAAATACTGCAAAAATCTTCATCATTTCTTTCACCAAAATCAATCCCAAGAAGCTCCTATAAATTTCAACTGATTATAAACTCCAATATCTGATTAGGGTGGATATTTCACCACTCAAACCAGCCAATACGATGGAGGGTTTTCGTCCTCACAACGCGGCTTTAGCAACCAAAAGAAAATCTGACAACATTTCAATAAGTCGTCCAAGCATGAATGAATAAAATGAGAGCCAACTTCAAAATATAACGCATTCAGGCGAATGGACTCCAAACTCCTCTTAATTTCTCTCTAAAATCCAATGCCGTCTCCAAATGAAATATTTTAACATTTTAAAATGTCTTTTTTCTACTTCTTATGGCGTCCAACTTAACGAGGCAATAAAATATTCAATAAGCTTTTAAAAACAACTTAAAGTTGTCTCATTAGGCACAAGGTACTCCTCAATAACCACTTTTTTCCCTTTAATATAAGTTTATAATTTAACTTTATAAAATAAAGTTGTCTCATTAGGCACAAGGTACTCCTCAATGACCACTTTTTTCCCTTTAATATAAGTTTATAATTTAACTTTATAAAATCACTTAAGTGGTCGAACAAGCAAATATTAAACTGCAACCTTAGGCTCTCCAACTAAAAACTGGATAATAATGCTGTTGCAAGTACACTGGCCTGGGACCAACTACCCCAAAGGTGGATTACTATAAATAACACTGTTATATGTTTAAGTGTATGCCAAACACTCCAAACTGTGTGAAACTGAGGACCAATGAGGAAACTGTGACCAACTAAAGATAGCAACGCCCAGACCGGCCACTATTATAAATAGAAACCCCTCTGGAAACCCACAAACTGAATTGTTAAAGATAGCACTTACTACAAATAGCATACTGCTAAAAATAGTGACTCGAAATGCGTTTTGAGCACAAACCAAGCAACCGTCACAACTTACTAAAAATAGTAAGTCCGGAAAAAGTTGTCAGATGCAGATGCATGTCATACCACAGCGAATCTCTCTGAAAACCCAGAAAGAATCCAGAAACCAAACTACAAAATTCCAACATGCGAATCCTTGAATCCACCAAATAGACCTCCAAACAGCTGAAAACCCTAATTTTGCCTCTGACCTGCCTACAGGTATCCGGCAATAGGTCAACAATCACTGGGAAGTGTAGTGCTAAAAATGGGGACATTGCATGGTCTCCATGCAAACTGACTTTAGGGATCAAGTGATTCAAAAATCTAATGGGGATGAGTATTATGAGCAAGTCAAACAAGCTCTAATGGTGTAATGTCCCCTTCTCAAATGTGATCGTTTTTGTTGACCGTTGGCCTATTCCGGAGACCCGTAGGCTACTCGGATGGTGAAATTAGGGTTTCCTAATTTTGAGGAGGTTGTTGTTTGAAGTTTGGAAATCGGATGGCAGATTCTTTCTGGGTTTTCAGAAAGCTTCGCGGTGGTATGGTCAGTTTGGCGTTCCGGGCAACTTCATGAATTTACTATTTTTAGTAAATTATATTTTTGGCAGTGGACAGGTTGGGTTCAGTTTAGTTGGTCTTCTTCTTCAGTTGGTTCAGCTAGCACTTCAGTTTTTGGCCTTTGGGTGCATTTTCCTTGGAGAGATAAGTATTTTCACATTATAATATTATATTTTAATATTATAACACCCCTTTGCCTAGCATTACAACTTTATGTTGTTTTTAAAAAGGGGACCTAAAGGGTCAATGCGTCATTGAGAGATAAATTATATTTTAAAGTCAAATTATGAGGTTAAGTGAAATGGATGCCTTCTTGAGGAGAGATGGATTTTTTATAAAAGTGAAATATTTTATTAAAAGGAAAAAGGACGCCACTTTTTGGAGGGAATGTGTTTGAATTCAAAATTAGGGTTTGGGCGCCCTTCTTGAAGGTTCTAGAAGGCTCTTCTCACATCTATTTATTCTGGCCTCAGCTCTTCATTTGGGATCTTTTGTCTACTATACTGTTATGCTGCTGGAATGTATTTAGGCAAGCTTCGAGGAAAGCATACCTCCTAGCATTGGGCTCATCTTCTTGCTTGAAAGATAGCAACAAGTTGAGAATTAGATTGTAGTTGGGTTGTTTAGCATTGTAGTTGAGTTTCATTGCATTTGGTAGCTGTTATTCAAGCATTTTGTCATATTTCAGAGTTGTTGATGTTGCATGGCTGTAGGTAGTTTTCATTCATATATCAAAAATAAAAAAAGATATTGTTCTGGGTGTTTGTCATATCATCTTTCCTACTTGGGGCGACCCTACTTGCAAACTTGTGGATTTTTATTTGTTGTTCCTGATTTTTACTAGCAAAATCGCCCCTTTAAGAGGGCCGTACCATTCTGAGTTGGTCTTGGGAATTGTGCAAAAAGAATAGAGGCTGTTTGGTGAGGTCTTAGGTTCTCATTTTGGGCGCCTTCATACTTAGGGCAATCTGCATTTGATTCCATGTCATTAGAGTGAGATTTGAGCAAGATATGAGCATTTAGAGTATTATGTTGCAGATTTCTTCATTTTATGTTGCAGGTCTGATATATCAGAATTAAGAAAGTTGTTCCTTTGGTGGGGATTGAGCATTGGAAGTTACATTTGGTATTGGGAAGACATACTTTACAGTTGCAGCAGTGAAGAACTTGAAAACTCTAGATTTAAATGAACATTCTGACATATTGTAAGTTGTTAGTAGTACTATCAGCCATTCTTCTCTTATTTCTCATTTAATCTATTGTATTTCCCACTGAATAAGTGGAAGAGGCTGGCTTGCCGCCTATTTACTTTCAGTTAAGTAGTTTAGGGACCCTCTGACCATATGCTCGCCATCACTCGGCGCCATTCTTGGGTAGGGTTACTTCTGTTCATCATGCATTGATCCTCTGACCATATGCTCGTCTGCACAGGCGCATTCTTGGTTAGAGTTCTCTTCAGTTTGCTTTTGCATTAGATCCTCTGACCAATGCTCACACCTTGCCCACATCGGGATTCTGGTGTACATTCTGGTTAGAGTTACTTTCCGCATCGTTTTGGTTTAGAGCTAACCTTAACGGGTGCGTGTTCATTGTAATTGCTTTGTAAAAATAAAAAAAATTGGTCCGGTTCATTACAGTGGTATTAGAGCCATGATTCTACCAACCTGTGCCCTACAGTGATTCAGTTGTCAGATGAGTGACAATGATTGTAGATACTTCACTAGAAGTCAGGCCAAAAGACAACAGACACAGCTTCCGCCAGTGCCAGAAGCAGATACTTTTTCAGAGACTTTGAGAGAAACAGGAAGAGTAGTAGATACTGGTAGAACAGTTGAGAACATGGCAGAAAGTCATAAGCAAGCAATGGATGAAAGAGATGAAAGGATGGAAAAGAAGTTTGAGGGGATGATTGAAATGATGTCCCGGTTACTTGCACGAATGGACCAGCAAACTCCTCTGAATCATATTCCTAATCAAAACCATGCTACAGGGGAAAACAGTGGAGTCAATGGGAACAATGGTAATGGAGGAAGTAGAACTATTGGTCAGCATGAGGCCACCTCTAGCGGATCAGCCTCTAGGCCGCTCTTTCCTACATTCACTCAGAGGGAGGAACCGCAAGTTGAAGCTGCCATTCCTTTTGCAGATGATGCCAGGCAAGCCTACTTGGAGTATGCCACCTTAGCCCCTGATCTTAGAGACCAATGGTCCTTTGATCAATTCTTGAACCAAAGAAACAGAAGAAACGGAGGAAGAGTTGATAACCGTGCTCATATGGCTCCTAGAACCGATTATCAACAAGCCCTTGGAAAGGTGTCATTGGCTCACTTCGATGGAAGTGATAAGTGTTCAGCAAGATCGTGGGTTCAGAAATTAGACAACTACCTTTCACTTCGTCCCATGCCAGAAGAAGATGCCATCAAGTTTGCAACACTTCATTTGGACGGAGCTGCCCATGAGTGGTGGTACCATGGTTTGGTCACACTTGGCCATAACCTTATTCGAACCTACGGAGAATTCACCAATAAGTTGATTGATAGGTTCGACACTAAGGATCCTGAAGTGAGATTTCGTGAGCTTGCACAACTGAAGCAACATGGCTCCTTGGATTCTTACATTGCTGATTTCCAGAGACTTTCTGTGATGGTGCCCAACATCACTGAAAGAAGATTGGTTGTTTTGTTTTCTGAAGGTTTGGTTGAACCTTTGAAAGGGTGGGTTAAAGCTTTCGATCCACCAAGTCTTGAAGAAGCGATCAAGAAGTCTCGAAGTATGGAGTTATCAGCCCCTAGGCCTAAGTTTCCGCCTAAGCCCTTTGGCCACAAGAAGGATAAAAGACATTTTTCAAATCAGCACAAGAAGTTTCCACCCAAGTTGACTGAAGAGCAACGTGAACAGCTCAGAAAGGAGGGAAAGTGTTACACATGTTTAGAGCCTTGGACCAAGGGTCATAGATGTCCTGGAAGAGGGTGTTATAATCAAATGGCGACTTATTCTGATTATGGATCAGAATCTGATATGTCTGATCAGCAGTCTTATTTTGGGGACAGCAAGGAAGAAAGAGCTCCAAAAGAGTCCGATCATGAGCAAGGGGTTGGGGATCCTCTTTCCCAACTCTCTAGTTTCCAAAAGAACGAATCATTCAAGGTTCGTGGTGGGACTGGAGGTCATCGTATTGTTTCCTTAATTGATACTGGGGCAACACATAACTTCATTGATGAAGGTGTGGTTGCAAAGAGAGGTCTCAAAACAAAAGAATTTGAAGGATTCAAAGTCATGGTGGCTGATGGGTTTCATATTTCATGCAACCAAAGAGTTCCTAACATGTCTATGCAGTTGGGAAACTATGAAGTCAAGGATGACTTCTATGTGGTTACTATTGGAGACACGGATGCAGTACTCGGTATTCAATGGCTACGCTCACTTGGTGAAATCTCTCTCAATTTGCAAACAATGGAGCTCAAGTTCCAATCTGATGGAAAGAGGGTGGTGTTAAGAGGAATGTCCAATGGAGGTCCTTGAATTGTTTCATTCAAAAGAATGGAGAGGCTGATTCGGCACGATCAAGTTGAGTGGGCTGCGGAATGCATGGTTCTTCCGGCTAGTCCAGTTGAGACAAAGAGGGACTATCCTCCAGACATCCAGTCTATACTTACCAAGAGGAGTAAGGTGTTTGCTGATTTACCTCCTGGGCCGCCTCCTGAAAGAGGAGCTAAGCATGTTGAACTCAAAGAAGGGGCCAAGCCAGTCATCACAACACCATATCGGTATCCTAAGAAGCAGAAGGATGAAATCGAGAAAAACATAAAAGAACTCTTGGAGATGGGTTTCATTCGCCCAAGCAAGAGTCCCTTTGCTTCTGCAGTAGTTCTTGTGAAGAAGGATGGGACCATCCGCATGTGTGTGGATTATCGTGCCTTGAATTAAAGCACAATAAAGAATCGGTATCCTATTCATCGGATTGATGAGCTCATTGATGAGCTACATGGTGCCAAGTTCTTTTCAAAAATTGATTTGAGGTCAGGCTACTATCAAATCCGGATGAGAGGTTCAAATGTTGAGAAGACGGCATTCAAATGCCACTATGGACATTTCGAGTTTCTAGTCATGCCTTTTGGGTTGACTAATGCTCCAGCCACTTTCTAGTCTTGTATGAACAGAGTTTTCCAGAAACAGTTGAGGAAATTTGTGTTGATCTTCTTTGATGATATTCTCATCTTCAGCAAGACATGGGAAGAACATCTCCAGCACTTGGAGAAAGTGCTTAGCATTCTTGAATCGGAGAGTTTGTTTGCCAAAGAGTCCAAATGTGAATTTGGAATGAAAGAGCTGCTCTATCTTGGTCATATAATCAGCGCTGATGGAGTGAAGGTTGATCCTGAAAAGATCAAGGCAATAGTTGATTGGCCACCTCCAGAGAATTTGACTCATTTGAAGGGGTTCTTGGGTCTTTGTGGCTTCTACAGGAGATTTGTAAAGGGCTACTCTCAAAGTGTTGCTCCTCTTACTGACCTCACTAAGAAGGGAGCTTTCATTTGGTCAGAAAAGGCTCAAAGTGTGTTCGATAAGTTCAAAAAAATCATGAGTTCTTGTCCAGTGTTGGCCATACTAGATTTCTCCAAGCCTTTCAAGTTGCAATGTGATGCATCAGGAGAAGGTGTTGGTGTTGTTTTGATGCAAGACAAGCATCCCATTGTGTTTGAAAGTAGGAAACTAAGGGGTGTTGAAAGGACCTATTCAATCTACGACAAAGAGATGCTTGCAATCATGCATGCATTAGCCAAGTTCAGACAATACCTAGTGGGGAGAAAATTCGTGGTCAAGACTGATCACAATAGTCTCAAGCACTTCATGCATCAAAAGGACTTGAATGAAAGACAACAGAAGTGGGTGAGTAAGCTTCAAGCTTACGATTTTGACATTGAGTATGTCAAAGGGAAGAACAACATTGTGGCAGATGCTTTATCAAGGAGGCCTCATTTGAGCTCATTATGTGAGCTTACTGCAGATTGGAAGGAGATGTTGCTTGCTGATTATGCCAAAAATCAGTTTGCAACCAGCATCATTGAAGGTACTTTTCATGATGAAATGTACAAGGTAATTGATGGGTTGATACATTACAAAGGAAGAATCTTTTTGGTGGTTGATTCCAAACTCAAGAAGAAGATTTTGATGACTTTCCATGGCATCCCACTTGCTGGTCATCAAGGCAACTTCAAAACATATAGGCAGATTAGAGAAAGGTTTTCTTGGAAGGGGCTGAAAGAGGAAGTTCAACGTTACATCAAGGAGTGTAGCACTTGTCAAATGAACAAAAATGAGCACTCTCTTCCAGCTGGTCTACTGCAGCCACTTCCCATTCCAAATCAAAAATGGGAAAGCATTTCGATGGATTTCATCACAGGATTGCCTAGGCTCAAGGCAAAGATTGTATCTATGTTGTGGTGGATAGATTAACAAAATTTGCTCATTTCTTTGCCATTACTAGCCATTTTCAGCAGCTCAAGTTGCAGATCTGTTTTTCCATGAAGTGTTTAGATTGCATGGGTTGCCAAAAACATTGTAAGTGATAGGGACAGCAAGTTCCTAAGCACCTTTTGGCAAGAGGTTTTCAGGATGAGTGGTACAGTGCTTACTCCTAGCACTAGCTATCACCCTCAAACTGATGGTCAAACTGAGATAGTGAACAAATGGTTGGAGGGCTATCTTAGAAATTATGTCTCGGAGCAGCAAAGAGCATGGGTGAAATGGCTCCACATTGGAGAGTATTGCTACAATTCATCCTTCCACATGTCAATAAGGATGTCTCCATTCATGGCTCTCTATGGTTATGAGGCCCCTAGCTTTGCTGATTTGGTGTTTGGTGATAGCAAAGCCCCTCAAGCCAAGGATTGGTTGCAGCAAAGTCAAGATATTTTGAAGTCCTTGAAG
Source organism: Sequoia sempervirens (assembly GCA_007258455.2). Classification (NCBI taxonomy): domain Eukaryota; kingdom Viridiplantae; phylum Streptophyta; class Pinopsida; order Cupressales; family Cupressaceae; genus Sequoia; species Sequoia sempervirens. The sequence continues at coordinate 78,588 of VDFB02321434.1, read as the reverse complement.
AACAACCTTCAAATAGCACAAAATCAGCAGAAGATGTACGCGATCAGCAGCGTGTTGAGCGTTCATTTGAGGTTGGTGATATGGTTTATCTTCGACTTCCTTACAGATAGTCTACACTCAAGAAGAGTGGGCTGAGAAGCTAAAACCTCGCTTCTATGGGCCATTCAAAGTTGTCAGAAAGGTTGGAGCAGTGGCTTATGAGTTGGAACTACCATCGAGTAGTAAGGTCCACAACGTCTTCCATGTGTCTCGCCTCAAAAGGCACTTGGACACAATGTTGTTGCTTCATCACAGTTGCCTCCTTTAGATGAAGAAGGAAATTGACCTTGATTCCAGAAGAGATTATTAATTCCAGAGAGCGTTCTTTGAGGAGGAGAACAATCAAAGAGTACTTGGTGAAGTGGAAGAATTTACCTTTGGAGGATGCTACTTGGGAGAATGAGGAGATTCTACATCAGACTTGCGATTGCTTGAGGGCAAGCAATCTTGGGGAGGGCGGACTATAATGTCCCCTTCTCAAATGTGATCGTTTCATTGACCATTGGCCTATTCCTGACCGTAGGCTTTCTGGATGGTGAAATCTAGGGTTTCTAATTTTGAGGAGGTTGTTGCTTGAAGTTTGAAATCGGATGGCGATTCTTTCTGGGTTTTCAGAGAGCGGTGGTATGGTCAGTTTGGCATTCGAACTTCATGAATTTACTATTTTTAGTAAATTCTATTTTTGGCAGTGGACAGGTTGGTTCAGTTCAGTTGGTCTTCTTCTTTAGTTGGTTCAGCTGGCACTTCAGTTTTTGGCCTTTGGGTGCATTTTCCTTGGAGAGATAAGTATTTTCACATTATAATATTATATTTTAATATTATAACACCCCTTTGCCTAGCATTACAACTTTATGTTGTTTTTAAAAAGGGGACTGTTGTGACCTTTTTCACACATCGCCCCATTGCAAATGGGGACCCCCTAATTTTGGCTTTGCTTTTGGGTTGTTTTGTCGTTGTCTCTCTTTTCTACTGTCTGTCTTTCCGAGATGTGCCCGCCGTTGAACCTTAACATGAAATTTTGGCTAAGTCTAAAAATTAGGGTTTCCATCTTTCCAGCCAATTTGAGGTCAAGTGAGGTGAATAAATTGAAAATAAAGACTAACACTATTGTCAGTGTGCTTCCAGCAGGCTTCCATTGAAATTTCATCAGATTCCGACTACTTACTATTTTTAGTAAGTGTGAAGTTCAGGGCATTCCGTCAGCACTTTTGAAGTTTCGATCGTCACACTGCATTCAAAACATGTCAAGTTACTCGCATGCAAAATTTGAGCTAAAACGGGCAACTTGCTATTTTTAGCAGTTCAGCTTTCGGAGTAGATTTCAGGGCTTAAATGAAGAGTTTTTCAACGCATGTCTGGAGATTCCTTCTGGGTTTTTCAAGACCTTCGCAATGGTGTAACATGCAAAGTGAGATAACGACTTTCAGAATTCAGCCTTCAGAGGCTATTTTTAGGGTTTGCATGTCAGGGTTTTCGGTGCATGTCTGGATATTCTTTGTGGGTTTTTCGAGACCTTCGCAGTGATGTGACATGCAAAGCGAGATAATCACCCTTCAGCAACTTGCTATTTTTAGCAGGTACATCCCGGCAGCCGCCTCCCAGCACTTCAGAATCACGAACTGATCGCAATGCAATAGAAACGAGGACAAACAGAGGTAATTTGATATGCATGCAAGACCAATTAGGGTTTTCAGCTTCGGGGCCCAAAAAGAGGCGTAAAAAGTCAAAATTTTCGAAAACCTATGTATACCACCACGATCAGCATCTCTCAAGCTATCTGCTGATAAAATTTGAAGGCAAACGGAGCACTTACTATTTATAGTAAGTCATTTTGGCAACAAGCTAAAAATAGAAAGTTAGCATCAGGCGTCGATGTCAGTGGGCAGGTCACGTGGTGAGGAGCATGTCATTCGAATTTCAAGTCAAACGGAGTTGTGGAAGTCTCAAAATCAAGCAGTTGCTATAAATAGTAAGCCACCTCCAGAAACATGCTATAAATAGCAGGTCAACATCGAGTCTCAGGGCGAACAGGTCAAACATGTGATGAGGAATCCTTGGCGCGAATTTCAAGGCAAACAGAGTTGCAGAGGATGGAAAATCAAGCACTTACTATTTTTAGCATGCCTGTGCAGAAGAATTAGGGTTTCCTAAAATCAAGGGCAAAACACGACAGCCAGGCAAAAGCAGCGTCCAGTCACGATCAATACCCTTCAGGCAGTCGGCACGCAAAATTTGAAGACATTCTGAGCAATTGCTATTTTTAGTAAGTTGCTAAAAATAGCAGGTGCACGCAGATATTAGGGCCTGACAGCTCAACCACATCTCGAGATTCGAAACAAAGCAAAATCCAGCCTTTTTGGAGCTTGAAATTAGCTTGAAGTGCAAAGTTGAAAAACTTTCTAAAAATAGCAAATTAGGGTTAGCGTGATCAAGTTGTCCTAAATCAGGCAAAGAGCATAAAATTCACTGAAATTGATAAATTTTCAAGTCCAGCCAGTGAAGAACGCCTTTAAAAGCTAAAGATGAAGCAGGAAATTTAGTAAGGCATTGAAAATGGAGGCTCACAGGTCAAAATGCGCCCTTAGCTTGCAAAAGGATGAAAATTTTACTTAGGCATTAAAACTTGATGCTCACCCATGAAAATGTGCCCTTGAGGAAAGAATGAGGGTGAAAATCTTCTAAGTGTTAGAAACTTGAAGTTGCCTACTCCAAATGCGCCCTTGAGGTTAAAGCTTGATGAAATTTTCTCTAAGTTATCAAAATTTGAAGCTCAAGCCCCAAAATGCGCCTAAACTTGCATGTGGAGCTTCAAAATTTTCTAAGTATCAAAAATTGGAAGTAGGGGGTCCTAAATGCGCCCTAGCTTGAGAAGGTGGTTTGAATTTTTTTCTAAGTCTGGAAAGTTGAAAGCTCCATGGTGAAGTGCGCCCTTGAACTTGAAGTTGGAGTAAAAATTCACTAAGTGTTGAAAATTAAAAGCATGAGGGGCTAAATGCGCCCAGCTCAAGAGAGGAGATGGAAAAAGTTTCTAAGTGTCAAAATTGAAAGTTGCCCCTGCCAAATGCGCCCAGGAGCTAAGGAGGCCAAGTGTTGAAAAGTTTAAGTATGGAAATTGAAAGCAGACCCTGCCATTTGCGCCCTCAAGCTTGAAGAGCTTGAAAAATATTCTAAGTATGAAAAGTGAAAGCACACCCTCCAAAATGCGCCCTTGAAGAGGATGGAAGCAAGTAAAATTTTCTAAGTCTTGGAAAGTGGAAGGTGACCCTAGTAAATGTGCCTAAGTTAGAAGCATGGGGGAAATTTTTTTTTCTAAGGCACCAAAACTTGAAGGAGGCACCCCTTAATGCGCCTTGACTCATGAGAGGCTCCATGAAATTTGCCTAAGTGTGGAAAATTAAAAGCAGAGGGCCTCAAATGCGCCTCACCTTGCATAAAAATTTGAAAAAGTTTCTAACTCTGTGAAATTTGAAGTTCATCCCTCCATTTGCGCCCAAGGAGAAGAGAAGGTGATTGAAAATTTTCTAAGGCATTTAAGCTTGAAGTTGGACACCTTAAATGCGCCCTTGCCAAATGGAAGTCGGGTAAAATTTCTAAGTGTTACAAATTGAAAGTAGCCCCTCTCATTTGCACCCCAGCTTCAAGGAAGAGATGGAAAATTTTCTAAGTGGTTGAAAATGAAAGTATAGGGGGTGAAATGCGCCCCACCTTGCCAAGGTAGTATGCTAGCTAAAAGTGTTCTAAGTGTTGCAAAATTGGGAGAAGACCCCTCCATATGTGCCTGGAAAGAGAAGAAGAACTTGAAAAAATTTCTAAGTGTTTTAAATTTGAAGTGCACCCTTTAAAATGCGCCCAACAAAGGAGGGAAGTCCTTGAAATTTTCTAAGTTATGAAAGCTAGAAGCTTGCCTAGCCATATGCGCCCTCAAGGTATTAGAAGGCAAGTGGAAATTCCAAGGCGTGATGCATGCAAAGTGAAAGATTCCAAGGCGATGAACGCTTGGAAATTAGAGCGTGAGAATCCTGGTAAGTAAGTTGAATTTATATTATGAAGTATTCTAATGCTCTTCTCCTTGCTTGTTTTGCAGGAGAAAAACGTCGAGACCAAACGATGATGATGAAGCAAATAGTCCAAGATGATAAATCATGAAGGAAAAGTTGCAAGAAAATGGCTAAGTGTTGAGACTTAGTGACAGAGAAGAAGTGTTTTCAAAACTCAAGATGGAGAAAAGAATGGAAGCTCGAGAAGAAGTTGAAGAGCAACATCAAGAAGAAGATCGAGAACAATGTGAACGCGTCTACAAACGGGAATCTTCTAGAAGATGGTGGCCATTAATTGCTCATTTATTGCCCCACTCTCCATTGTGGCAATTTTTAGGGCAAATCTTGTTTAGGGCTGAGGTGGCACAATCTGGGCCATCCAGCCGATTGTAATCTGAGCCATCCGTTGGACTTGGCCAACTATATAAAGGGGGAGTCCCCCTCATTTGTACATTCATGAGACAATAGAATTAGAGTAGAAGTTAGAATAAAGAGACAAATTAAAAGTAGCTTAGTATAGATTGATAGAGTAGTTGAAGAAGGAAAGTTTTTCCTTAAAACTTTGTAAGAAATTGTTGTGAACACTCTCCCAATAAAAAGAATTTTCATTGATGATGAATTTCGTCTTTTGTTGTGAGTAGCTAGCAAGGTTTCTTCGTCCTTCTGATTCGAGTAGTGACTTGAAGTAGAATAAGTTTCATTTCATGCAAGTAGTAGATAGTAATTGTGGAATGTGGTCTTCAATTTGAGCAAACTTCGTCTATCCATACCACTAGTGTGTTCGCTAATGGTGAATGCGCCTTGTGTGGTCAACTGGAATATCATGTACTTAACTTCGATCATGATTTGTTGTATATGCGTTCGTGATGGTATTTTCATGCTAAGTTGTGATCTGAACACCTTGAGCTACTCCTTTGAAGATTGCACCGGTTCTATGGAGGCTGTCCGAAGCGAGGCAAAGCAGAGCCTGGTTGAAGCTTGTGAGAATTGATCGCCATGTCCACGCCTTAGAGTAAATTAGAGCCTTCTTAACCTTACCCCATTTCATTCAGTACTTTCTGGTTAGGATAGGAAACTCGCGCTTCATAGACAAATCTTTTGAGCATTTGAATTCCTTTCTCCACTGCTGAACAATTCCGTAAGTCCCCTTGAAATACCAGCAAATCACATCGAGCCAACTAAGCCAATTCGCACTAAAAGAACCTTGGAGTTGAACGCATGAACTTTCTTGCAATCTTAGCATGCGGAATACTTTGATCAAGAGAGAGTAGGGTAGCCGTTGGCGACTTTATTCTGCGTTGGTGCAGTCACAAAAAACACATCAACAGGGACCTAAAGGGTCAATGCGTCATTGAGAGATAAATTATATTTTAAAGTCAAATTATGTGGTTAAGTGAAATGGACGCCTTCTTGAGGAGAGATGGATTTTTTTTATAAAAGTGAAATATTTTATTAAAAGGAAAAAGGACGCCACTTTTTGGAGGGAATGTGTTTGAATTCAAAATTAGGGTTTGGGCGCCCTTCTTGAAGGTTCTAGAAGGCTCTTCTCACATCTATTTATTTTGGAGCTCTTCATTTGGGATCTTTTGTCTACTATACTGTTATGTTGTTGGAATGTATTCAGGCAAGCTTCGAGGAAAGCATACCTCCTAGCATTGGGCTCATCTTCTTGCTTGAAAGATAGCAACAAGTTGAGAATTAGATTGTAGTTGGGATGTTTAGCATTGTAGTTGAGTTTCATTGCATTTGTAGCTGTTATTCAAGCATTTTGTCATATTTCAGAGTCGCTGATGTTGCATGGCTGTAGGTAGTTTTCATTCATATATCAAAAATAAAAAAAGATATTGTTCTGGGTGTTTGTCATTTCATCTTCCCTACTTGGGGCGACCCTACTTGCAAACTTGTGGATTTTTATTTGCTGTTCCTGATTTTTACTAGCAAAATCGCCCCTTTAAGAGGGCCGTACCATTTTGAGTTGGTCTTGGGAATTGTGCAAAAAGAATAGAGGCTGTTTGGTGAGGTCTTAGGTTCTCATTTTAGGCGCCTTCATACTTAGGGCAATCTGCATTTGATTCCATGTCATTAGAGTGAGATTTGAGCAAGATATGAGCATTTAAAAGAGTATTATGTTGCAGATTTCTTCATTTTATGTTGCAGGTCTGATATATCAGAATTATGAAAGTTGTTCCTTGGTGGGGATTGAGCATTGGAAGTTACATTTGGTATTGGGAAGACATACTTTACAGTTGCAGTAGTGGAGAACTTGAAAACTCTAGATTTAAATGAACATTCTGACATATTGTAAGCTGTTAGTAGTACTATCAGCCATTCTTCTCTTATTTCTCATTTAATCTATTGTATTTCCCACTGAATAAGTGGAAGAGGTTGGCTTGCCGCCTATTTACTTTCAGTTAAGTAGTTTAGGGACCCTCTGACCATATGCTCGCCATCACTCGGCGCCATTCTTGGGTAGGGTTACTTTTGTTCATCATGCATTGATCCTCTGACCATATGCTCGTCTGCACAGGCGCATTCTTGGTTAGAGTTCTCTTCAGTTTGCTTTTGCATTAGATCCTCTGACCAATGCTCACACCTTGCCCACATCGGGATCCTGGTGTACATTCTGGTTAGAGTTACTTTCCGCATCGTTTTGGTTTAGAGCTAACCTTAACGGGTGCGTGTTCATTGTAATTGCTTTGTAAAAATAAAAAAAATTGGTCCGGTTCATTACAAATGGATAATCCCAAGGATCCGAGATATGAAGGTTTTGTGTTTGAGTCTGATGGTTTGCTAAGATTTAAGGGAAGAATGTATGTTCCCAATGCAAGAGAGCTAAGGGACATGATATGGAAAGAGGTACATTATGCACCCTATTTGGGGCATCCAGGAGTGACCAAGTTGTTGGCCGATGTTAAGCCACTTTATTTCTAGAAAGGGATGAAGAGGGATGCTGCAAGGTTTGTAACAAAATTCTTAGAATGCCAAAGGGTGAAGGCAGAACATCATCACCCAGCAGGGCTGTTATACACTCATGAAATTCCTGAATGTAAATGGAAAATTATAAGTATGGACTTTGTGCAAGGACTCCCCATGTCTAGAAATAGGCATAATGCAATTTTGGTAGTGGTAGACCAACTTACCAAGGTAGCACATTTCATTCCGAGAAATCTTACTGATGGAGCACCTATCATCGCAAGGAAATTCGTGCATGAAGTATTTAGATTGCATGGTGTGCCAGAAAAGATTATTTCTGATAGAGATGTGTGTATGACTTTGAGGTTTTGGCAAACCTTGTTTACCTCACTAGGAACTCAATTGAGCATAAGTTCAACATATCATCCAGAGACAAATGGTCAAACGGAGAGAGTGAACCAGGTGTTGGAGGACTTACTGAGAGTGTATTGCATGGATCAGCAATATAAGTGGGAGGATTATCTTCCACTTGTTGAATTTACATATAATAACTCCTATCAATCTGCCATTAAGATGGCTCCGTTTGAAGCAATGTGCGGAAAAAAGTGTCGAACTCCTATAAGTTGGGATAAGCTAGAAGATAGGATTAGCCTTGGGCCGGAAATGCTTATGGAAATGGAAGAACAGGTTAATTTGATCGAGAAAAGGCTAGCTAAAGCCAATGATAGGCAAAAGAGTTATGCTGATGCCAAACGCATACCCAGACATTTCTCAATAGGAGAAAAGGTTTTGTTAAGGGTAAAACCCCAAAAGAGTGCAATCAAGTTTGGAAAATCTTCTAAGCTAGCCCCACACTATGTAGGACCTTTTGAAGTTCTTGAGGAAGTCAACCCGGTTGCATACAAAATTGCTCTACCACCCGTTCTTGCTAGGATGCATAATGTATTTCATGTTTCCTATCTTAAGAAATATTTTCCAGGTAATAATCACATCATTGATTGGAATGCACTTTAGAATCAGGATCTCGAGATGGTTATGATCGAGCCACTCAGGGTGCTCGAAGCTTGCAGGCTCCACCTATGTAAAAGATAAGTGTTGCAATGCAAGGTTCAGTGGAACCAGTATTCCAAAGACGGTGCCACGTGGGAAGACTATTTAGAGCTTAAACAAAAATTTCCACATCTTTTCTATGATTATGAACCAGTGTTTGAAGACACTAATTAATTTTGATATTTGTGTAATGATACTTTGGTTCATTGGGGACGATGAATCTTAAGGGGGGGAATATGTTACATCCCAACCCAGAACTACTATTTACTTTTACACTTTAATTTGAAATGCAATGTGAAGTTGTGACTTTATTGAATGTCAAGTAAATGAGATGGAATTATGCAAATGCAATGGTTTAATGCTATGAAATTGATATAAAGAAGTATTAATAATGTGATGAAATGCAATGCAATGAAATGGCTAACTATGTGGTTATGGTTGCCAAGTGGATGATAGGTTTGGTTATTGCGCCTCCAATGGATGAGGGGGAGTATCACCCAAGAGAAGGAAGTGGTTAAAGAACTGAATCATAATACCATCTGAGCTCGTCAGGTTGATCCTAGGACAGGTTTGAGGTGTCGTACTCGTGTAAGTTGAACCTTGGTCATGTTTTGAGGTTGTTTAAACCTAAGTCAAGCCATAGGGAAGTTTCTTGTAGAAGCCTTTAGGGTGTTAGCATTTTCTTTTATCGCAAAGCGAGTAAATAAATTTATATATTATAAGAATGATTAAGTTGATAATATAGTTTATTGATTATAGAAATGATAACGTGAGTTTTTATGTGCATCTTGGATGCTTAGTACTTTTTATATATATACAAATATAAAAAAGGAGTTATATAATTAGATATATGTACATAAGGTAGGCAGGGATATACTCGTACGTATATACCTATGTGTAAAATCATTTGGTATAAGTATATATGTATGTGGATATGTCTAGACTTATGAGTGTAATTACATAAATACAAAATATAATGTTGAGTGCAAGTAACTAATAATTGCAAATTATGCAAAGGCTGATAAAGGAAGTATTGGCGTTTAATTATAAGCTTTGAAAGTCTATTAATAAGGCCATACGTTTAGGCTGATCAATGCTGTAGGAGCATAATTTAAATAAGCCACGAGCTGGCTGTGCTTGGAATCATTTTTAATTAAAATAAAGATGTTTAAATGTCTAGAAGATGTATAAATGTGGCAGATGTTGTTTAGCATTTCTTATATATATTTATATGACTAGTAAATGTTACACACATGTGCCAGATGCTACACACATGTGACATTGTTGGTTTTCCACTCTTGAACTCCAATGATCTTCACCAGATTTGTGTTTCATTGAGAGGTACTTCCTCACATAGAAATTTTCACTATATTTAGATCTTATGGCTTGGGGTTTCACCATAAAACCAAATAATATGTGACTTCATTGCTTTTTTAGTTACTTTCATATCTTAGGATTATTTTTCCCTAGCTATTTCTAATGGTGCTTAATGTATTTCTCAGTCCCATTAACTTATGCAACTCGTCAGTGGATATGCAACTAATTTGTTTCTTTATTACTTCATTTCCTATTATTTAGGCCTAATTCCTACTAGACCTCGATCTCCATAGCTGAGTTATAATAATTATCAAGTAGTTTACTCATTGAAGGTTACTTTTAGAATATCTTATCTTATTTGCAGCCTCATGACTATATATTTGCTACATAACTTGAGAGTCCTATGATCTATCATCCTTAGTGTTACAGTATTCAAGTAGAAATGTGTTTGCCTTGTTTGACTTAAGTAAGTGCAAAAAGAATAAAACAATTACGAATAGGAAGGCAGTGCTTACAGTTAAGCCTTCACATGTCTTATTTTTATTGAAGCATACAGTTTCATTCAAGTTTTCAGCAACACCCTTGTTATCATCATGGAGTAACCGCCTGAAAATGTACAATGCAAGCTAGGTCAACCAAAAAACAGTGTTCAAAAGAAAATACATAATTCAATGCAAAGCAGTCATAACTGACCTATGAAGCATCAGCTCTAGCTCCCCATCAGAAACACTTGAGCCTCCAACAGCACGGTCAACAAGCAAAGAAAATTCTGTGTCATTGTCTTTCAAGTATATCCCTAGATTCAGCTGCACATTCAATATTAGGCTTTATTAGTAGTTTTAAATTTAAGGAAAGCATGAATTTGCCCCAACTATATTTTGGAAAAAAAAAGCTATTCTTTCAAGGAATAAAACCTCATTAATAACTTGCTGAAGAGTTATCAGGAAGAAAAATGCCGCAAAATTGAGTGAGATCACAGGATGGACAAAAGGAGAAAGGGAGAGATTTAGGGACAGAGGTGGGGGCAGGGTCATGAGAGGGCAGTGACACTGAATGCAACAGCAATGTTAATACTGCAGAGACAAAGGATGCTAATTCATAGGTTATTACTTCAATGTTGACCTCATTCTCCTAAAAATTAAAGAGAATATATAAATTTCAGGTATTTAAATAATGAATTATTTATATTATGTATTCTGTCACTTAACAAAAATGTTCTCATTATTTTTCATGCTGAACAGTGTCAAGCTTAATCTTTGAACTCGGAAACCATTTAAAGTTTAGCATCATCAGGCTGGAATTTTAAAAAGTAGAAAAATATTCCAGGAATCCAGACCATTTTTCATAGTAATACATGGTGTTTAGCTTTTAAAAAAAAAATTTATGATTATATATTTTGAACAGACAGCCAATGGGCTATGCATCTTTCCCAAGAGTTGAACACTGAAAACCCAGTTCAACCATTTCTTTCCATCACTCGGACTGCCTTGAAGAGAAAAAGGAACACTGAAAACACAGTTCAACAATTTGTTTTCCCATCACTGAACTACATTGAAGAGAAAAGAGACAATTCAAAATAACCTTGCATTTTCTATTGTTTTAACTTTTTTTTCCCCACATTCTTACATGAGCTTTCTTGCTTTTTCTCTTATTGCAGAAGTTTTTCATTCAGTTGTTCCTGAGATGTTATACTACTGCTTAAGTTGTAAAGTCCCTTGAATATTATGAGGTCGCTCTCTAGAAGTGATATAGTCTCTTGAGCAGGGTGTTTCAAAGCTATTTTCAGCATTCTTTGAAACAAACATTTGACACTGATTAGAAAGTTGATTTCAACAACAACCAAATCTACTTATCATTTCCCTATTCCTATTCCCTATTCCTATGAGGCCTTTATCTTAAATATTTGGGATCATAATTCTAAATTCTAAATCCATGTCATATGATCAATCAGTACCAGAGACTTCTCACCATCATGTATAAACAAAATTTTCAATCACATTAACTATAAGATGGAATCATTAAAAAATTCAAATTTTGGACAAGAGGCAAGCGAATTCTTAACTCACAGGGTAATAGTTTCCAGCAATTGTTTCATGTACACTTAAATTCCAGTCTGTCCGGTAGTTCCTTATCTGCAGCATTCAACATATGAAGATTATATATGAGATCATAACAGCATCCATCCACATCTGTTCAATGTTGAATTGAAATTCTGTCACAGCATCATTGGAAAGAAAATAACAGAATTGAAATTCTGTCACAGCATCATTGAAAAGAAAACTGAAACTCCCTTTTTGATATATGATATGCAGAGATTTACAATATATTCCATCAGATCAGCAATTTTCAATTTATACCCTCAGTAAAGTAGCTAATATGTTCTTTCATCTGTTTCAACAGTAAACTGAGCTTAATCTTAGCTAAACAAGGACAAGTTCACAATGAAACATATTTCAACTAAAATCAGTTAATATTTACATTTCATCTCTTTGATGCAGCAAAATGAAAACTCTGTTGGGTGCCTATTTCATTGTAAAATAATATTTGAATATAGCACCAGAGACTCCTTAGTTTTCCAATACTTTGGCCTGGCATAAGTTTAAAACATTTCATAAAATCAGAAACTTTGACAGAAGAAAACAATGAGGTTTCCATGAACAAACAGCTCACAAGCCTTAGTAACAAAAACCCACTCTTGAAAGGAAAATGCAAATCCACACAGGTCTCTGCATTGAAATATGGGATAGCAGGACATAGCTGAGTAAAATATTTTATCTATCAAATGCTAGTCGGCAGTGGCACACATGAGATTGCAGACACAGCTAAGCACTGTTGATGTTAGAAGCAGCGTCGAGCTTCTACTTCCAGCCCAGTTCGATCTTTGAAGGGCAATTTAAATCATAGCCTAACAGCTATTTAAATTGCAAGAAAAATTTTATGAAGAGGCACGTCATTTATTAAATGATGCTTTATTTATTTAATCATTGAGGCCGACATCCTTAGGCTCGATTTCATGAAGTGTTGCGATTCTTTGAGGCTGACTTCATGTGTCTTGGAGACACGACTTTTGGTGGAGGCCGACATGAAGGTTAGAAGAGATGCGTCCCTTCCATTCATGTGTATATACACACAATGCTCCTCCATTGTAAATTATTCATATTCAATACTCATCATAAGTTTGATATACATAAGTGCGAGTAAGTGTGAAGATATACTTCATAGGCACATCGATATATTGAAGAGGCCGATCCAGCATTGTAGAAGACTAAGGTTGTCATCAGCATAAGCTTCATATTGGTTCTGTGTTAGCATCAGATTGTGATGCTATTCTTGGCCTCATAATTGGCCTCATTGTAAAGAAGTTCATCATTTGTTGATATTCAATATATAAGTGATATATTGTTACTGGGTTTTTCTCCCTCAAGTGGAGGGTTTTCCCAGGGTATATGCTGTGTTATTGTGTCTGATTTTGAATTAAATTTCTGCTCTTACATCTGATCATAAAAACTAACATGGTATCAGGGCGGGTATAAGAAAGATCGTGATCAGATTTAGTCAAGCAGCGATATCCTCCATTCTTATTCTCATCCTTGATTGCATCTATCTTATCGTCAAGATGGTGAATGGGCTCAAGATCGGAGATAGGCTTGAGGGTGCATCTAACTTCACATCTTGGAGGTTCAAAGTCATGCTCACCTTGGAAGAAAATGAGTTAGCAACATTCGTGGAAAGCGAAGTTCCCAAACCATCCGATGAGAATGAGAAGTTACAATGGAAGAGAAATGGTATTATGGCGAAAAAGATGTTGGTGGATTCCGTGAAAGACCACATTCTGCCAATTATCTCCAAGTTAAAATCTGCAAGAGATATGTTCAAGACTTTGGAGGAGATGTATGAGATCAACAACACAAGTCGAGCTCTTGTATTAAAGCAACAACTTCATCATGTCAAGATGGCGAAAGGAGAATCCGTCATCTCATACTTCATGAAGATCACCAAGTTGAGAGATCAACTCTCTACTATTGGACATATTGTTGATGACAAGGATTTGACCATGTTGGCTCTTAATGGTCTTCCTTCATCTTGGGAATCATTCATTCAAGGAATCAGTGTGAAATCAAAACTTCCTAAGTTTGATCGCTTGAGGGCGGATTGTATGCAAGAAGAATCAAGGTTGGCTGCGAGAGTTATTGGTCAAAGCTCTACTAATGAAGACATTCATGTCCTTGCTGCTCAATCCTTGAAGAAGAAAGAGAAAGAAGGAAAGAAAGGATATTTCAAGAGGAATAGAGATAAAGGATCTGATGGTGCTCCTGCATTCAAGAAGAAGAAGGACCTCTCTCATGTTCAATGTTTTAGATGTGACAAGTATGGTCATTATGCAAAGGATTGTCCAACTAGGCCTAAGCAATAGGCTTCCATTGCAGATGTTGGTGAGATCTCTCCGCAAAAGGATTCAGGTGGTTTCCTATTCTATTATGCCCTTTCAAGCAATGTGCCTACCGCCAACAATACTTGGTTGATTGATAGTGGTGCTTCTCGCCATATCACCGGATTTAGAGAGCACCTAACTGATTTGGTGGAGAGAGATTCTAGTGTTCAAGTAATTATTGGAGATGATGCTAGTTATTCTGTGAAAGGAGTTGGGACCTCCTCGCTTCATTTGGATTCCAACATTTCCTTGTAGTTGAGTGATGTTCTATTTGTTCGGGTATCAAGCGAAACATTGTCTCTATCTCAGCCTTGGAGGACAAGGGGTACCAAGTTGCATTTTTAGAAGGTAAAGTTCTTGCATGGCCAAAGAACTCAAATATCAAGACTGCTCGGGTGATTGGAGTTCGACATGAGAGTCTCTACAGACTTTGCACCCGTCCACTTCAGGCCTTATTGCATGATTCATCAAGTTCGTGTGAACTTTGGCATAGAAGATTGGCTCACCTTCACTTTCGAACACTACCTACCATGGAGAAGATGGTTATGGGCCTTTCAAAACTCAACCAGGTGCATGAAGGCACTTGCAGAGGTTGCGCATTGGGTAAGAATACTAAAGGTCCATTTCATAGTAGTGAAAGTAGATCTAAATGTATTCTAGATCTTATTCATTCTGATTTATGTGGTCCAATGTCTGTTGCTTCTTTGAGTGGTTTCTTGTATTACATTATTTTTATTGATGACTACCCTAGAAAGACTTGGATTTATTTCTTGAAATCTAAAGAATCTAAGGAAGTACTAGAGAGGTTCAAAGAATTTAAAGCTCAAGTAGAGAACTTGTTCGGGAAGAGGATCAAACTTCTGAGATCCACTAACGGAGGAGAGTACATTTCTAGTAGCTTCCGTAGTTTTTGCATTAAACCAGGGATTAAGAGGGAGTTTCGTGTCCCTTACAATCCTCAACAAAACGGTGTCGCAGAAAGGAAGAACAAATCTATTGTAGAAGCAGCCAAAGCTATGATTCATGATCAAGATCTGCAAACCTTCCTTTGGGCTGAAGCATCTAGGACAGCTATTTATGTTCAGAATAGAAGCCTTCACCGCATCTTGGAGAAAATGACTCCCAAAGAATCATTCACAAGAGTGAAGCCGGAAGTAAGTCATTTGAGGATCTTTGGTTGACCAGTGTATGTTCATGTACCGAAAGATAAAAGGGCAAAGTTGGAACCTTCTGGCAAGAATGAGATATTTGTAGGCTACAGTGAGTCTTCAATAGCTTACAGAATATACATTCCAGGCCAAAATTTGATTGAGATCAGTAGGGATGTTACATTTGAAGAGGATGTTGCATTCAAGAGATCCAAGGGCATTCACATGGAGATAGATAATGAAGATCAAGAGTCTCCTCAGGATATGGAAGTTGACCATACTCCTAAGATTTAGAGGGAGGCTACTGAACCCAAAGAAGATGATGATCCAGTTGAGCCCTTGGAACCTACTTATGGGCCTATACATATTGTGATTGGTAGAAAAAAACCTCTTTGGGCTAGGCAAACTATGCAGGAGGCAGAGAAATTTGCAGCTCAAAGAGGAACATTCAGAGAAAGCAAGAGACCTCATAAGTTTTCCAGCTATGTTGCATTGATGAGTCAAATCATTGAGTCAGAACCTTCCAGTGTTGAGGAAGTGTTGTGACCTTTTCACACATCGCCCCATTCAAGATGGGGACCCCTAATTTTTGCTCCATTCTGGTCTTTTGGCTTTTGTTTTTCTCTCTCTCTCTCTGTCTGTCTCTTTTCTAGTGTCTGCCTTTCCGAGGACGTTCCCGTCTGCGGGCTTAAATATGAATTTTGGACAAGTCCAAAAATTAGGGTTTCCATCTTTCCAGCCAATTTGTGGTCAAATGAGGTGAATAAGTTGAAATAGAGATTGACATTGATGTCGGTATGCTTCCAGCAGGCTTCCACTAAAATTTCATCAGATTCTGGCAACTTACTATTTTTAGTAAGTGTGCAATTCCAAGTATTCCGTCAGCATTCTTGAAATTCCGACAGTCACACTGCATCCAGAACACATCAAGTTGCTCGTGTGCAAAATTTGAGCTGAAACAGACAACTTACTATTTTTAGCAGTTCAGCGTCCAGGGCCAATTTCAAGGCCTATATGCCAAGTTTTTCGATGCATGTCCGGAGATTCCTTCTGGGTTTTCAGAGACCTTCGCGATGATGTGACATGCAAAGCGAGATAACAACTTTCAGAATTCAGTCTTCCGAGGCTATTTTTAGGGTTTGCATGTCAGGGTTTTCTTTGCATGTCGGCATATTCTTTATGGGTTTTTCGAGAGCTTCACGATGATATGACATGCAAAGCGAGATAATCACTCCTTCAGGAACTTGCTATTTTTAGCAGATGCATCCCGGCAGCCGCCTCCTAGCACTTCAGAATCACGAGCTGATCACAATGCAACAGAAACGAGAACAAACGGAGATCGTTTGACATGCATGCAAGAACAATTAGGGTTTCCAGCTTTGGGACCCAAAAAGAGGGGTAAAAAGTCAGAATTTTCGAAAACCGGTGTAAACCACCACAATCAGCATCTTTCAAGGAGTCTGCTGGTAAAATTTGAAGGCAAATGGAGTACTTACTATTTATAGTAAGTCATTTCAGAAACAGGCTAAAAATAGAAAGTCAGCAGCAGGTGCCGACGTCAACAAGCAGGTCACGTGGTGAAGAGCACGCTATTCAAATTTCAACACGAACGGAGTTGTGGAAGTCTCAGAAGCAAGCAGTTACTATAAATAGCAAGCTACCTCCAGAAACATGCCAAAAATAGCAGGTCAGCGTGAAGCGTCAGTATGAACAGGTCAAGCAGCTGATAAAGATCCCATGGCAGGAATTTCAAGACAAACGGAGTTGCAGAGAACAGAAAATCAGGCACTTACTATTTTTAGCAGGCTTGGGCAGGGAAATTAGGGTTTCCTAAATTCAAGGACAAGGAACGACAATCGCATAAATGCAGCATCCAACTGTGATCACCACACTTCAGGCATTCAGCACGTGAGATTTGAGGACATTCTGAGCAACTGCTATTTTTAGTAACTTTCTAAAAATAGCAGGTGGAGGCAAGTATCAGACGCCAACAGCACAAACGCATCCCGAGGTTCAAAACAAAGCAAAATCCAACCTTTTTGGAGCTTGGAATTGGCTTGAAGTGCAAAATTGACAAACTTTCTAAAAATAGCAAATTAGGGTTAGCATGATCGAGTCACCCTAAATCAAGCAAAGAACATAAAATTCACTGAAATTGATAAATTTTCAAGTCCAGCCAGTGAAGAATGCCTTTAAAAGCTGAAGGTTGGTGGAAATTCTCTAAGCACTTGAAATTTGGAGTTCACAGGCCAAATTCACCTTGAGAAGCTGAAGACGGATGAAAAAGCTCCTAAGGCGTAGAAATTGAAAGCTCAAGCCTCCAAATGCGCCCTTGAATTGGAGTTTGAGTTGGAAATTCTTCTAAGTGATTGAAATTTGAAGCTCACCTATGAAAATGCGCCCTTGGGGTGAGAGATGATTGGAATTTCTTTTCTAAGTTTTGTAAACTTGAAGCTCCCCTCCTAGTATGCGCCCAAGTTTGAAAGGATGCCATGAATAAAATTTTCTAAGTGTAAACATTAGAAGCTCAAGCCCCATATGCGCCTTGAAGAAGAAGAAGCATCAAAATTTTTCTAAGGCACCCAAAGTGGAAGTTGCACCTTCAAAATGTGCCTTGAGAAGATAAGGGAGTCTAAAATATACTAAGTGTTGAAAATTTGAAGAAGGCCCTGCTAAATGCGCCTAGACTTGCATGGGAGGCTTTGAAAAATGTCTAAGTCATCAAAATTTGAAGCTTTGGCATCAAAATGCGCCCTAGGTAAAGAAGGGCACTTGGAGAATTTTCTAAGGTATAAACTAGAAGGAGAGCCTGTGAAATGCGCCCATCACAAGGTGACTGTGCAAGGAAAGTTTCTAAGTGTCAAAATTGAAAGTTGCCCCTGCCATATGCGCCCAGGAGCTAAGGAGGCTAAGTGTTGAAAAGTTTAAGTATGAAAATTAAAAGCTCACTCATGGATTTGCGCACAAGGCCATGAAGGTGGGTTAGAGACTGGAAATTTGCCTAAGGCATTAAAATTGAAACCTCCATGGGTCAAATGCGCCTAAGCTTGAAGAGTAGAAATTTCCTAAGTACCAAAGATTGAAAGTCTAAAGTGCCATATGCGCCCCTAGGTAGAAAAGCTTGAAAATATATTCTAAGTCTTTTACATTTGAAAGTCAACCTCCTATATGCGCCTGGATTTGCTTGTGGGGCCTTGAAGAATACCAAGTGCCAACACTTGATGTAGAAGATCTCATTTGCGCCCTTGGAGGAGAAGACCACTTGAAAAAAATTTCTAAGTGTTGAAAATTGAAAGCTGGACCCCCTAAATGCGCCTTCACTTAGAGATGGAGGAGAAAGTTGGTTAGGTGTTCAAAACTTGAAATATGCTCCCTTGTTTGCGCCTTAAGGAAAGACATGGAAATTGTGCTAAGTATTTGAAGATGGAAGTAGCCTACATCATTTGCGCCTTGAAGAGAAGATGAGATTAAAAATTTTGACTAAGTCATTAAAAGTGGAAGTACTACCTGTGAAATGTGCCCATACCCCAAGGAAGGTGTTCAAAATATTCTAAGTGTTCAAGATTGGATGCTCACCCTTCAAAATGCGCCTAAGATGCATGAAGACAAAGTCAAAGCAATTGCATGCAAAGGAGGAAAAGGACAAAATACGCCCAATTAAAGACAAGAATACATGCATGAAGACAAAGAATCAAGGCGTCCAAATAAAGCATTGGCATGCAAAATACAAGGCGTTCAAGGCATGAAGTGGGTCCCTTTGAGAATATTTTAAGTGTTAACACTTGAAGCTTGACCCCTTGTTGGCGCCCAAGGTGAGTAGGGAATCTAGGCGTAGGAGTTTGAAGTTAAATGCCTTGAACATTTTGACCTTGGAAATATTTCTAAGTGTGGGAAATTTAAAGTGGACTCCTCTATAGGCGCCTAGAAGTTATGTGAGGAATATTTCAAGGCGTTGGAAAATTTTGAAATTTAAAATACCTCCTATCAAATGCGCCCAAGGCATTCAAGGAGAAAATTTTCCTAAGTGAGTCAAAACAATAAAATTTTCTCATCACAGGAAGATGATTTGAAGATCAACTAAAAATTTCCTAAGGCAATCTAAATATTTTTTCTAAGTATTATCAAATTTCCACCTCCCCAGAGGAAAATCACGCCTGGACTTGGAAGTATGAAATTTGGATGAAATTGCCAGAGATGAAGTCAGTGGATGCCAGCTTCACAGGGTCGATAAAAAATTTCGAGTCGGAGCGAGAAAATATTCACAAAGATGAAGAACTGGAATGAATTGGTTGAAATTTTTTTTTTTTTAAGGTTCAAAATTCATGAAAATTAAATGAACCCGTTCGTTGTACACCCATCAGTTCGACACATTCTGAAGGAAATTTTCTTCTAGGTATTGAAGATTTCCGATGAAGAATGGATTTTAAAGTCTTCCACGCTTCGCCGAGGCCTTCAGGATGGAGATTTTTGATGGGCACTTAAATAATGAATTTTCCTAAGGGAAAATTTAAAATTTTCTAAGGCAAGGAAAGAAATGTTTGTGAAGATAAAATGCCTCGGCAGACGAATTTGAAGTTGGGTGCCTAGATAATTTTTTATCAAATTCTTGATGAAAGGATTTTTCTCGAGTCTGAGTTGGATGAAATATCAGAGTGAAGTATGCCCAGGCAGAATGCAAGATGGGTTGGAAATTTGGCTAAGGCATGAAGAATTTGAACGCGAAGTTGGCTAGTGAAGACAATGAATGCTTGGAAGTTAAAGCGTGAAAATCCTAGTAGGTAAGTTGAATTTATATTATGAAGTGTTCTAATACTCTTCTCCTTGCTTGTTTTGCAGGAGAAACATTGAGACCAAGCGGTGATGACTTAAAGTGATGAAGAAAGTAATCCAAGATGACATTTCAACCTCGAAGGAGGAAAAGTTGCGAAAAATGGCTAAGTGTTGAGACTTAGTGACAGAAAAGAATGGAAGCTCGAGCAAAGTTGAAGAACAACGTCAAGAAGAAAATCAAGCACAGTGTGAACGCGTTTCAAGGCTGGAATCTTCTAGAAGGATGGTGGCCATTAATTGCTCATTTATTGCCCCACTCCTCTTTGTGGCGGTTTTTAGGGTGAATCGTGTTTAGGGCTGAGGTGGCACGATCTGGGCCATCCAGCCGATTGTAATCTGAGTCGTCCACTGGACTTGGCCAACTATAAAAGGGGGGGTCCCCCTCATTTGTAAACTTAGATAAGACATTTGATCAGAGTAGAGAGTAGAGCAGAGACACTTTAGTTGTAATATCTTAGCATAGCGTAGTTTGAAGGAGAAGGAAAGTTTTCCTTTGAAAACTTTGTAAGAGATTGTTGCGAAAAACTATTGTAATAAAAGATCTTTCATTGAATGGTGAATTCATCTTTGTTATAAGTAGCTAGCAAGGTTTCTTCATCCCTTCGGCTTCAAGTAGCGTAA
The DNA here is from genome assembly GCA_007258455.2 of Sequoia sempervirens. NCBI lineage: Eukaryota > Viridiplantae > Streptophyta > Pinopsida > Cupressales > Cupressaceae > Sequoia > Sequoia sempervirens. The sequence goes on along the minus strand of VDFB02321434.1, from coordinate 58,201 downwards.
AGTAGAGTAGTTTTCATTTTCATGCAAGTAGATGTTAGCTTTAGATTTGTGGTGTCAATCGAGACAACTTCATTTTTATCCATACCACTAGCGGCTTGCTGACGGTAAGTTTGCCTTGTGTGGTCAACTGGAAATATTGCGAACTTAACTTCGATTGTGATTCATGTGTTTGTATGCGTTGTTTTGATGGTACTTACATGTTGAGTCATAATTTGAAAACCTCTCGTCACTCCCTTGAAGATTACACCAACTTTGTGTAAGTTGTCCAATGTGAGGCGGAGCAGAGTTTGGTTGAAGTTTGTCAAGATTGACCCTACGTCCCGTCCTTAGATAGAGCATAAACTTCTTAGGCCCTACACTCATTTAAATTCAGTTCATTCCTGGTTAGAATTAGGAAACTTGTGCTCACTTGCCAAATCATTCGAACCACGCGAAAGCCCTTAATCTACTGTATGTTGTCAGCTGTCGAACAATTGTGTAAGTCCCCTTGAAATACCAGCAATATCACATCAAGCCAACTGAGACTATTCGCACTAAAGGAACCTTGGAGTTAAATGTATGATCTATCTCGCAATCTTAGCATGCAGGAAACTTTGTTCAAGAGAGGATAGAGTAGCCGTTGGCAACTTTATTCTGTGTTGGTGTGGTCACAAAAAACACGTCAACAGGAAGCTACTAGTCAGCAAATTTGGAGAGATGCTATGGCTGAAGAGTATCAATCCATTCTCAAGAATGATTTATGGGATATCGTACCTAGACTTGAGGGAAAATCTGTTGTTTCTTCTAAGTGGCCCTTCAAGATCAAGCATGCGGCTGATGAGAGCATCACAAAGTACAAGGCTAGGTTCATGGCTAGAGGATTCTCTCAGAAAGAGGGAGTTGACTATGAGGAAACCTTTGCTCCAGTGGCTCATTATACTTCAATTAGGACCATCATTGCTATTGCAGCATCTAAAGGATGGAAGATTCACCAGATGGACATGAAGACAACATTTCTAAATGGTGTAATCGAGGAAGAGGTATATATTGAGCAACCGGATGGCTTTGAGGTGCATGGGAAGGAGTCTCAAGTTTGTAGGCTGAAGAAGGCCTTGTATGGTCTTAAGCAGGCTCCCCGTGCTTGATACGAAAGGATTGATCGATATCTGATGAGCTTGGGCTTCTCCAAGAATGATGTTGATTCAAACCTATACTTCAAGGTAATTGATGGCAAAGCTTTAATCTTGGTTCTCTATGTTGATGATTTAATTCTTACTCGAGAAGATCACCTCATTATCAAATACAAGGAGTTAGCTTTTGAATTTGAAATGAAGGATCTTGGTCTCATGCACTACTTCCTTGGTTTAGAAGTATGGTAGAAGCCTGATGAGATCATTCTGAGTCAAGGGAAGTATACAATTGATATTCTGAAGAGATTTGGTAAGATGGATTGCAAATCCATGTCTACGCCTATGGAGACCAACTTGCAGAAGCTAAAAGAGGCTGCAGCTAGTTCAGATCTGGTGGATCCCACGATGTACAGGCAGTTGATTGGATCATTGATGTATCTAGTCAATACAAGACCAAATATTTTCTATGTAGTGAGTGCACTTAGTTAGTTCATGTGTGAACCAAGGAAAATACATCTAGTTGCAGAAAAGCATATCATGAGATACTTGCATGGCACAGTTGGGTATGACTTGAGATATTCTTCTAGTGTAGACTTGAAGTTGCATGGATATATTGATTCTAATTGGGCAGGGTGTGTTACTGATCGGAAGAGCACCTCTGGATGTTGCTTCAGTTTGGGGTCTATTATGATATCTTGGTGTAGCAAGAAGCAGTCTTCTATGGCACTAAGTACAGCAGAGGCCGAGTATATTGCAACTTGTGTGGAAAATCGAGAAGCAGTGTGGCTTTGGAAGCTCCTTGTAGGATTGTTTGGACAATCGTTGGAGCTGACTGTAATTCATTGTGATAATCAAAGTTGTGCGAAGCTTTCTGTCAATCCAATGTTTCATGACAAAACTAAACATGTTGAAATCAAATACCATTATATCAGAGATATGGTATTGAGAAAAGCAATCTAGTTGAAGTATATCAGCACTGATGAGCAGGCAGCAGACATTCTCACCAAGCCTCTCTCCAGGATAAAGTTTGTGTACTTTCGAGACAAGCTTGTTATGGTGGAGAATGAAGCCCTAGCTGAGGAGGAGTCTCGGTATCAGTGATCTTCTTTAATGCATTTCTCTATGTGAGAGGGATCTGAGGTGCAAGCCCTTGTTAATGCAATTCTCTCTGTGAGAGAGATTTGAGGTGAAAGCCCTTGTTTCCACCCTCTGGGAGTATCCATGGTCGATGTCATGTGTGTGACTCCATGACAACATCACATGAGAGAGTTTGTGATGATCTTCTTGTACTTGTTCTTTTCACCCTCTGGGAGTAGCCATGGTGAATGTCATGATGAGGTGACGACATCACGTTGAGTGATTCCGTGATGAGCACTTGTGCACATTTACCATACATGGGAGTAGCCATGATGGTTGATATCACGATGAGGTGATATGTTTCCTTTCCACATATGGGAGTAGCCATGGTGGTTGACATCACGATGAAGTGATATGTCTTATGAAGCTGGAAGTATCCTCCCTAGCTGAGAGGGAGTTTTGATGTTAGAAGCAATGTTGGGCTTCTACTTCCAACCCAGTTCGATCTTTGAAGAGAAATTTAAATCATAGCCTAATGGCTATTTAAATTGCAAGACAAATTTTATGAAGAGGCGCGTCATTTATTAAATGATGCTTTATGTATTTAATCATTGAGGCCGACATCCTTAGGCGCGATTTCATGAAGTGTTGTGATTCTTTGAGGCCAACTTCATGTGTCTTGGAGACAACTTTTGGTGGAGGCCGACATGAAGGTTAGAAGAGATGTGTTCCTTCCATTCATGTGTATATATACACGATGCTCCCCCATTGTAAATTATTCATATTCAATACTCATCATAAGTTCGATATACATAAGTGTGAGTAAGTGTGAAGATATACTTCATAGGCAGATTGATATATTGAAGAGGCCGATCCAGCATTGTAGAAGACTAAGGTTGTCATCAGCATAAGCTTCATATTGGTTCTGTGTTAGCATCAGATTGTGATGCTATTCTTGGCCTCATAATTGGCCTCATTGTAAAGAAGTTCATCATTTGTTGATATTCAATATATAAGTGATATATTGTTGCTAGGTTTTTCTCCCTCAAGTGGAGGGTTTTCCCAAGGTATATGCTGTGTTATTGTGTATGATTTTGAATTAAATTTCTGCTCTTACATCTGATCATAAAAACTAACAAGCACAAGATATAGAGGGACCTCTTCTAGATAACCACCAGTCACTATAAGTAGCCTTCCTGTCTTCTCCACTTATATCGCTTATTTAAAAAAAAAATGAGGATATCACTAAATCTACATGTTACATGGATAAGTCTGAAGTGCACAAATTTCTAATCAATATAATGACTATTGCATGTTCATATACAGATAGAGTTTTGTGTGTGAGTATATATATATATGAATCTCCAAACTTCTCAATTTATAACATGACAAAACCATATTATTTTTGGTTCAGTTCTTTGCGAAAAGCAAAGTTTCTGTTCATTTTGTCCTTTGCAGAAAGGCGATTATATATATATCGATGAATCTCCAAACATTTTAATTTGTAACATAACAAAACAATGTCATTTTTTATTCAGTTTGTTCTTTGCAAAAAGCAAATTTTTGGTTCATTTTGTCCTTCGTAAAAGGCATTTTTTCTTAAATCAAAGATGTATAAGATTATTTCCCAAGTGAATGAAAAACTGAGGTACTCAAATGTCAGGAGCAATGTCATTGAGAAGTTCCATGCAGTCATGCTTAACATCATTCCTTCAAGAAAGCTATTTTTCAGAATGTTGTTATGTTTCCTACGCTGCTTTAAATTGGTTTCATATCATGTCCATCTATTCTCTTCATGTTTTTCTCAATAAAGTTATGAGGAATATGCAACTTCGTGGAGCTTTGAAATCAAATACCTTGTTGGGTAAAGGATTTCACACTAAGTTTCAACAGATCTAACTAAAGAGACAGAGACCATTAGAAAAGAAGTATATTGTAAATTGCTCATTTAGCCTTACCTCAGTCATTTTATGTAAGTTCATGATCTTTTACATTAAATATCAATTAATATTCTGTACAATGAAGAAAAGTTATTAGCAATCTGAAATTAGTCCAGATCATAGTTTCTAAGTTTTGAGAATCTTCTCGATACAATCATTCACATTTTCAAATTCAATGAAATAACATGATCTCTGAAACATGCAAAAATACATGACTCTCACTCAGAAAACATTCCATACTGAAAAGTACACAATAATTAACCATGAACCTGATACAAATGACACTTTAAACGACCTCTCTTTTGTAAAGACCTTTTATGCAATCCCATAAAAGCATAATTAAAGAGATATATCTCTCTCGAAAACACATATTTCACTTGAGAAAGATTTATTAGATGAAAATTAGGAAATAAACCTTCTTTTTCAATTATACTTATGGTAAATAACTTACTCTCTTTAAGAAATCTCGTCCATTGGAATCTGTGTAGAACTCTTTATTTGACACAATATTTGTTGTAAATCGACTTACCACCTCCTTTCCCAGGTCATCATCAATTGGAATCGGTCCAATCTACAGATCATGAAATTAGTTTAGTAAGATAGACCAATTGAAATGCAATAACTATGGCCACAAAAGTTATGCCAATATTATATGAAATTTTTTGACTTGATAAATATTGAGTGAAAAATCATAGAATTAGCATAAGAAAAATAAAGAATTGTAATCCCCATATTTCAGTTAGGACGAAGATTGTACAAGAGAAGAATATTTACATAGGTTCACATTTCAACTAAAATTTTAACACTGATGCCATATTTTTAAGAGACGGATGTCATTTGTAGCCTAATTCACCATTATAACACAGATTTCTATTTCAACATAAAAACCATGTACCGCTGGCCTTTCAAATGTTCAATTGTTTACTATAACAAAATACTGATGTTGAACACCTAATATGAATAGTGTAACATGATTTAATCTATAAAACGAAACTTCAAAGACATTTAAATGTCAACAACCTATACACGAGCAGCCACAAGAGAGGGCCCCTCCAATAATACCTCCTACTTTGCTAGCAAATGACTATAGGTGTACGGCATCTTTTGTTTATACAACATAAAATATTTACTTCAACATTTGCACTAGAGAACCTTTTGATCCCATTAAAAAATGGAAGCTATTATGAAAGAATATTAGAGTCATGGAATATGTGATTGTTTGACTTTGTAGAATGTAAAAAATATCAATAATAACCCTTTTCAACTTTGATCACAATGCTTCAAAATGTAATTCATCTTCAAATACAAGGGCTTATGTCATTGTATGTTTGCATCAAAGTTTGAGCTAGTTGCTTTTACTAAGACTTATATTAATATGACAGTCAGAAATGAGCATATTACATGCCAATCATATACTTTAAGGAACTAGTAACAAATTTTTGCAATGAAATTGTAGCAATGGGTTTAACCAAGAAGTTATAATTGACTTACAACAATCACAGCAAGGAATTTGTAGCAACTATGGACAAATTCCAGCTGCCCTTTCACATTGGCATGATTTATATTTTCATACCCACAAATGGCATCCTTTCCCTACATTTCTAGTGGTTTCAAAATAATACTATCCTACCTCACTATCCAATGGCCTAATGTTGAGTGGTCGCCCTCTTCAAAGCAATCCATTGTTCCTACATTTGTCTTTTGTCCTTCTCCAAATTAAATTATAAACATAAAGAAAACCAATCTATATACTATGTAGAAAAATAGAAGTTGTACAAGCTATATGAACTTCCAATCTACTAAAGGGGGTTGGGGCCCTAGCTCGGTTGGCTAAATCTTTCCTATTGCAGGAGGTTGGTCACGAGGTCTAGTCTCCCCCACCCCCGTGGTACCGGAGGGCGTGTCGCGCCAACGCCGCCGGTCACATTAAAAATTTTACCAGGTGCACTGCAGTTTATATGGGGTCGTGCTACCCGATTCCTGCAGTCTAAAAAAAAAAAACAACTTCCAATCTACTGAAGCTAAATAAGACTTAAAGTTTGAAATACAATACACATAAAATAATCTTGAGAATAGACTTTACTTCACAACCTTTTATATAGTCCATTGTTACCAAGTTCAAAAAATTCAACTCATTCAAGAGGTCAAAAAATTTGGAATTTTGAAACTTTAGAAAAGGTTCAGAATTTTTCCTATAATAATGATTGAAAAATCTAGAACAAACTAGATGAATCTAGACTGAAGTGGATTTGGTAACTGTGAAATACTGTATTATGACCTGTTGATGTGTTTTTCGTGACCGCACCAACGTAGAATAAAGTCGCCAACGGCTACCCTATTCTCTCTTGATCAAAGTATTCCGCACGCTAAGATTTCAAGAAAGTTCGTGTGTTCAACTCCAAGGTTCTTTCAATGCAAATAGGCTCAGTTGGCTCGATGTGATTTGCTGGTATTTCAAGGGGACTTACGGAATTGTTCGGCAACGGAGAAAGGAATTCAAATGCTTGAAAGATTTGTCTATGAAGTTCTTGTTTCCTGAACTAACTTGAAAGTACTGAATTTAAAATGCAGAGTTTAGAAGGCTCTAATCTACTCTAAGGCGTGGACATGGCGATCAATTCTCACAAGCTTCAACCAGGCTCTGCTTTGCCTCGCTTCGGACAGCCTCCACAGAACCGGTGCAATCTTCAAAGGAGTAGCTCAAGGTGTTCAAATCACAACTTAGCATGAAAATACCATCACAACGACGCATATAAACACACAAATCATGATCGAAGTTAAGTACATGATATTCCAGTTGACCACACAAGGCGCATTCACCATCAGCGAACACACTAGTGGTATGGATAGACGAAGTTTGCTCAAATTGAAGACCACATTCCGCCATTACTATCTACTGCTTGCATGAAATGAAACTTATTCTACTTTAAGCCACTACTCGAATGAGAAGGACGAAGAAACCTTGCTAGCTACTACAACAAAAGACGAAATTCATCATCAATGAAAATTCTTTTTATTGGAAGAGTGTTCACAACAATTTCTTACAAAGTTTTAAGGAAAAACTTTCCTTCTTCTTCAACTACTCTATCAATCTATACTAAGCTACTTCTAATTTGTCTCTCTATTCTAACTTCTACTCTAATTCTCCTTCTAATAAGATACAAATGAGGGGGACTCCCCCTTTATATAGTTGGCCAAGTCCAACGGACGGCTCAGATTACAATCGGCTGGATGGCCTAGATTGTGCCACCTCAGCCCTAACAAGATTCACCCTAAAAACCGCCACAAAGGAGAGTGGGGTAATAAATGAGCCATTAATGTCCATCATCCAAAAGATTCCCGTCTGGAAACGCGTTCACACTGCTCTTGATCTTCTTGGACTTGATCAAACAGCTTCAACTTTTGGCATGGCATGCACATTTTCATTTTGAAATTCCAAGACCACAATCTCATTCTTCTGCTTGATGAAGATTTTCTTCTTGATGTTGTTCCTCAACTTAGAAGTACTTGAGGACGATCTTCTTCTCTCCATCTTGAGCTTTGAAAACTTTTCTTCTTTGTCACTTGAGTTGGGCACATACTAAGTCTCAACACTTAGTCATTTTCTCCAAGTATTCGCTTCATCTCTTTAAGTCACCACCATTTAGTCTCGATGTTCCACCTGCAAAACAAGCAAGGAGAAGAGCATCAGAACACTTCCTAATATAAATTCAACTTACTTACCAGGATTTTCACGCTCTAACTTCCAAGGGTTCATCGTCTTCACTAGCCAACTTCGCGTTCAAATTCTTCATGCCTTAGCCAAATTTCCAACCCATCTTGCATTCTGCTCGGCGCACTTCACTCTAACATTTCATCCAACACTGGCTTGAGCAAAATGTTTCCATCGGGAACTTCATCAAAAATCATCTAGGCAATCATTTTCAAGTTCATCCGCCAAGGCATTTTTAACACATTTAATCCCTTGCCTTAGAAAATTTTTAAATTCATCAATCCTGTGCCCATCAAAAATCTCCATCTCAAAGGCCTCAACGAACAATGGAAGACTTTAAAACCCTCTCCTTGTCGAAGATCTTAAATACCCAAAAGAAAATTTTCCTCAGAACGCATCAAATTCATGGGTATGCAACGAACGGGTTCATTTAATTTTAAAATTTTGAACCTTAGAAAAATATAACTCAATCAATTTTAATCCCGTTCCTCATCTCTGTGAACATTCTGTGTTGCTCCGACTCGAAGAATTTTTTAAATTTATCCTGCAACGCCAGCATTCTCTGACTTCATCTCTGGAAAATTTATTCGTGCTTCAGTGAATTTTATTATCACCTCAAACCTAGGCGCATTTGATAGGAGGTATTTTAAATTTCAAAATTTTCCAGTGCCTTGAAATATTCCTCATATAACTTCTAGGCGCCTACAGAGGAGTCCACTTTAAATTTCCCATACTTAGAAATATTTCCAAGGTCAAAATGTTCAAGGCATTTAACTTCAAACTCCTACGCCTAGATTCCCTACTCGCCTTGGGCACCAACAAGGGGTCAAGCTTCAAGTGTTAACACTTAAAATATTCTCAAAGGGACCCACTTCATTCTTTGGACGCCTTGTATTTTGTCTTCCTGCATGCATGTGTTCAACGCCTTGATGCCTAGTTTTCACCTGCTTTTAATGTCTTTGAATATTTTTCAAGTCCTCTCTCTCTTCTAGGCGCATTTGGAGGGGCTTACTTTCAATTTGAAAACTTAGAATTTTTTTTGATATTTCAAAGAGGCGCGCATTTAGGGGTGGGGACTTCAAATTTGAAATTTTAGAAACTCCTTCAACTCAAAGGCGCATTTCACCCTATAGGCTTTCACTTTCAAGCACTTAGAATATTTTAAACTGATCTTCTCCTCCAAGGGCGCAAATGAGGTCTTCTACATCAAGTATTGGCACTTGGCATTCTTCCAGGCTCCACAGGCAAATCCAGGCGCATATGGGAGGTTGACTTTCAAATTTAAAAGACTTAGCACAATTTCCATGTCTTTCCTCAAGGCGCAAACAAGGGAGCATATTTCAAGTTTTGAACACTTAACCAACTTTCTCCTCCATCTCTAAGTGAAGGTGCATTTAGGGGGTCCAGCTTTCAATTTTCAACACTTAGAAAAATTTTCAAGTGTCCTTCTTAAGGTGCATTTAGGGGGGTCCACTTCTAGTTTCCATGCCTTAGAGTTTTTTTATCTTCCAGCTAGTTCTAGGGCGCATTTTCATGTGTGGGCTTCAAGTTTGCAAGAGTTAGAAACTTGTAATCATCCTCTTAACTTGGTGGGCGCATTTGGCAAGCTGAGCTTTCAATTTCTACGCCTTACAATATTTTCAATGCTTCCTCCAAGTCTAGGCGCATTTGGAGGGGTGAGCTTTCAGATTTGTAACACTTTGACCTGTGAGTCTTCATTTTTGCCTTGGTAGAATTTTCATCTGTCTTCAGCTTTTTAAAGCGAATTTGGATGCTGGACTTGAAAATTTATCAATTTCAGTGAATTTTATGCTCTGTCAAATTCAGAGTGATTCGATCGTGCTAACCCTAATTTGCTATTTTTAGAAAGTTTGTCAATTTTGCACTTCAAGCTAATTTCAAGCTCCAGAAGGCTGGATTTTACTTTGTTTCGAACCTCGAGACGTGATTGAGTTGTCGGGGCCTGATGCTTGCATGCACCTGCTATTTTTAGCAACTTACTAAAAATAGCAACTGCTCAGAATGAGTTCAAATTTGGTGTGTTGTTTGTCTAAGGAGTGTTGATCGTGGCTGGACGCTGCTTCTACATGATTGTCTTGTCCTGCCCTTGAATTTAGGAAACCCTAATTCCTCTGTACCAACCTGCTAAAAATAGTAAGTGTCCGATTTTCCATCCTCTGCAACTCCATTTGATCTAAAATTCGTGCCAAAGGGTCTTCATCACTTGCTTGACCTGTACCTTCTAATGCCTTGCGTTGACCTGCTATTTATAGCATGTTTTTGGAGGTGGCTTGCTATTTATAGTAACTGCTTGCTTCTGAGACTTCCACAACTCTGTTTGACTTGAAATTCGAATGACACGCTCCTCACCACGTGACCTGCCCGCTGACGTCGGCGCCTGCTACTGACTTTCTATTTTTAGCCTGTTTCTGAAATGACTTACTATAAATAGTAAGTGCTCCGTTTGCCTTCAAATTTTATCAGCAGATAGCTTGAGAGATGCTAATCGTGGTGGTATACACTGGTTTTCAAAAATTCTGACATCAGACCCCTCATTTTGGGTCCCAAAGCTGGAAACCCTAATTCATCTTGCATGCATATCAAACGACCTCCATTTGACTCCGTTTCTGTTGCATTCTATTATGTTCGTGATTCTGATGCGCTGGGAAGTGGCCGCCAGAGTGCACCTGCTAAAAATAGTAGGTTGCTGAAGAAGTGATTATCCTGCTTTGCATGTCACATCATCGTGAAGCTCTCGAAAAACCCACAAGGAATCACTCGACATGCAAAGAAAACCCTGACATGCAAACCCTAAAAATAGCCTCTGAAGGCTGAACTCTGAAAGTCGTTATCTCACTTTGCATGTTACACCATCGTGAAGGTCTCAGAAAACCCAGAAGGAATCCTCAGACATGCATTGAAAAACTCCGCATATAAACCCTGAAATTTGCTTTGGAAGCTGAACTGCTAAAAATAGTAAGTTGTCCGTTTCAGCTCAAATTTAACTTGTGAGTAGCTTGATGTGCTCTAGATGCAGCGTGACTGTCGGATTCTCAAAAATGCCGAAGGATTGCCTGTAATTGCACACTTACTAAAAATAGTAAGTACTCAGAATCTGATGAAATTTTAGTGAAAACCTACTGGAAACATACTGACACCAATGTTAACCTCAGATTTCAATTTATTCACCCCATTTGACCACAAATTGGTTGGAAAGTTCAAAACCCTAATTCTGAGACTTGGCCAAATTTCACGTTTAAATTCAATGACGAGCACGTCCCCTAGAAGGCAGACCATAGAAAAGAGAGACAACGACAAAACGACCCAAAAGCAAAGCCAAAATTAGGGGGGTCCCCATTTGCAATGGGGCGATGTGTGAAAAAGGTCACAACATGACCCTTTGGTTAGTCTTAATTACTATACATTACGTAAAAACTAATGGACACGTGATGGACAATTTATTAAATTATTCCAATGTTAACCTCTTATAAGTTATAATGTATTTAATGGCCATTGGGCCAAAGAGGTCTATAGGACATATCAAAGTAAGTTCACATCTTCTACTTAATTCAAGATACAAATCTTAACAAAAAATTTACTCTCAAGGTGTCTTTGGGAGGGTCCATCTACTATAACCATAGTTCCATGGAGTTTCTTGATAGGGAAGTGGAGGGATGAGGAAGCAAGGGGGTGGAGGGACGAAAGGCCTAAGTTTGCAGGCAATGAGGGGACAATGACATAGAGGTGGTGAGGCGGTGGGAGGTAGTGGGGAGGTGGCACAAATACATATAATACTTGAAAAATTAGTTATGAAAAGATGTGTAAGGAATAAGTATAAGAATTGCAAATGAAACTTTGGCATACTAAGTAAAGTTTAAACTAATAAACATTAAAAACATGGCAATAATTGCATTGAACATTAACAATGGTGGATGGAATTTTGGAGTCAAGAGGCAGAGCCCCCAGTGGGATCTAGGGGTTGCCCCTCATGATACAAGGTGGGGTTGAGGGGCAAAGCCCCCACCACCAAGCACATACTAAAGCCTTCAAAACCTCACAAACATTCATGGAAAATGTCATTTTCATGATTTTATCACTTATTTTTCATGGAAAGTCCTTGGGATGGTGGGGAGACTCCTCAAAGTCTCCTAAACATCTTGAGGAGATCCAAGAGTCCCCAAACCAAGTGGTCTCTCAGAAACGTCCTCAAGACTTGGGTGGCAGTGCTAGGATGGCGGGGGGACAGTTCTCCCAAGTCTCCATGTCCCAGAGATGTCCCAGTCCCCAAAACCCAAGGTTTTATGGGGGGGGACACGTCCCTGTGGAATGTTCAAAAATGAACTAGTTAAAATGTGTTGTTATTACTCAAGAAAAGAGTACATTATATAGCAAGAGTAAATTACTGTAGACATTAAAATCTCTACCTACCAACTACTGTTGACCATTAAACAAAGGAAGAATATAATATTCTAACACCCTCCCTTAATGGTCAATCATCTAACTAGCCTATAGAAAACAATCTGCAGGTCGTTGGTCACAAATTCTTTAGAACACTCTGCTGCTGTTGAGACCCTCCCTAGATCTGCAAAATGTTGATGACCAAGAGTACCAAAAACCATCTAGAAAAAAAAAACAGAGAAGGTTGCCCCTTCTTTAGAAAACTCTGCAACAAGAGACAAGAGTCTGCCACTGACTCTGCCACTTGAGAGGAGTCTGCCACTAACCCTCCCAGAATCTGTAGAACTGCTGACCAAAAGTCAGCACAAAACGTCAAGCCTAACGTTGGGTAACAGAGTTGTCCCTCCCTGAAACCAGAGACAAACCGAGAACAGCTGCCACGATTTTGAAGATAAATCGGCAAACCGTCAAAACTTTTGCAGATGAGCACGATGCTCGAGAACAAACTGCAAGAAGTCAACTATGCAGATGTTCGCCCCGGCAACTCCAAGTGCGACCAAAATAGACTGCAACCAACTACGATTTTTGAGGAAAAAATCGCCAAAACCAAGATTACAAATCATCGTTTTTTCGAAAAAAAATGGTAAAAAATAAAGACTAGAGAGCCCTCCCGAACAACAGAACCTGACTAGGGTATACAGGAAAAACTCTTAATTTTTGAGTTGAAAATTATAAACCCTCCCAAGATTTTTTTAAGGGAAAAAATTATGAAAACCCATACATCAATTGTCGGTTGGAAAAATAAAGGGTTTGGAACCCTAGCCGCCATAATAGATCAGCACAAAAATCGAGGCACGGAAAATGAAGCACCCAGAAAAATCGAACGACAACCCATTTAAGATCTCGAAAAACCCATCAGGAATCTACAATCAGAAAAAAATTTCAACTTGATCTGAAGGGTCAAAACCCCAACCGAAAATCGCAAAAGCCCTAGGCGGCCATGAGAGCACAAAAAATTGCAGACAAATTCATTAAATCCTCTGAAATCGCAACAAAAACCCTGGCCGTCATGAGAACACCAGAAAGCTGCAAAAAGATGTCTGAAATCCGCGGCAAGAAGGCCCAAACACGACCAAAAACTAGAAGCCGCGATCAGTCTTTTCCAAAAAAAAAACACGCATCCAAAGATTGCAGAGGTCGCGCGAACATAAAAAGGGCAAAGGCGTGTCCAGAATCAATAAAAAAACGCATCCGAAGTTGCAAACAAATCACATCCAAATATCAAGAGGAAACGCGGCCAAATTTAATATAAATCGCGCAGAGAAATAAGCAGAGAGGACACGCGAAATACGCCAAAAGAAGGTCGTGCCACCAAAGACTGATTAAAAAACACGATCTTCCTTTTCGTGTTTCAGATGAAAGTCGCACCACACAGAGGATGCACGAAAACGCGAGCTTCAAAAGCTTCACAAAAAACGCACGACCAGAAACACACACGGCCACGAACAACAGAGAAATGCGCCTGAAACAAGCAGAAAAACGCGTGCCCTAAATAGAAAAACGCGTCACAAGAAGTCGCACGGTCAAAAAATGACGTCCAAGTCTAAAAAAAATGCGACTTCAAGAGATCTGAGAAACAAGTTTTTGAAAGGAAGAACGACGCGCACCAAAAATTTTCAAAAAACCTTGCCTCCAAGCTACGAATCAACAAACACAATTTTCAGAAAAAAAAAAGGATTTTAACCTTCAAATTTCAGAAAACAAGCAAACCCGCGAATTACAGTATCAAACCCACGCGGTAAAAAAAATTCTGAAACCCTCCCAAAATCCTGAGCCCTCCTGTGAGGAGGACTCAAACCCGCTCTGATACCATGTTCAAAAATGAACTAGTTAAAATGTGTTGTTATTACTCAAGAAAAGAGTACATTATATAGCAAGAGTAAATTACTGTAGACATTAAAATGTCTACCTACCAACTACTGTTGACCATTAAACAAAGGAAGAATATAATATTCTAACATGGAACATTGACTATAACACATGTAAGTTGGTTCTTTGTTTTGTAGTCATGATTTTATTTATCAAACTATTTATTGAATGTTGGGTAGGTGTCAGGCTCTAGTTTGGAATTGATGAAATTATTATTCATAACATTTTTTAACTTGCCTTCAATTTAGTAATTAAAACCTAAAGGGTCTAGGATGTATGAAGGCATGAAACCACATCTAAAGGTTGCTATCCCTTGACTTTTATCATCCAACCAACTCATCTTCTCCATCTAGACTGAACTTAAATAACAAAATGACCTATCTAATCCAATCACATTATTTCTCAATAACCAAAGATTGCAAAATCCTGCAACCTATTTATCTTTGTCAGGCATTTCCTCCGTTGAATATTTGATCTTGAGCAGTAGATGTAAACAATAGAGAGGGAAATATCATTGGATGATATACTTTCATGCAATAGAATCCATAATGAACTAACAAGATAACAACTAGTGAAGCTAATGTGGATTTTATTTGAAAATTCAACACTTTCATTGAATAGGATGCATCAAGTTAGCCTATAATGTTCTTCATTGCCTATCTTTGGTTGCAACTAAGCTTAACTTGTCTAGGTTTTTCTTAGTTAAAAGGAAAAAAATCACATGCTTATGCATCAATCCTAATATTGTATTTTATAAATGCAATTGTCTCTATCTTGCATTAGGAAATTTCAATCCATGTGAGATATGTGTACAACCATGTCAATAAATGTCTCAAATATTAGGCTTGGGAAGTTTGTCATTTTTCTAAATTTAATCAATGTCTTGTAGACAAAGAATTTCAAAATATGTGATTATGTATAAACTTTTTGAAGCCCTACTTAGTAGTTTTTGCCTCCATATCAAATCTCTTTCCAATTATATTACGATAGTTTTGGTAATATTTCTCTTCAGCTGAAGTTTTGTGATAGGACTATTGAGTGAATTTTAGTGATAGTTAACCAAAAACTTGACTATCCCACTTTCCAAATATCTGAAGGTGATAATAATCCTGTCTTCATCCCTACATTTCAGGTTAATAAACAATCACCAATCAATGGATATAAGCGGCCAATTCTATATTCATTGAATGATTATGTATTTCTCTTTTACAAAAGTAGTTTTAGTTCTTTAAATATTCTCCCATATTCTGTATGATTATTAAAAATACTTATAAACCGGGTTTGAATAATAGAACAATGTTATTAAAATGCAAAAACAAGAAAAACAAGTCCTATAAATATCTAACATTACTTTCAAACATGTCTTTGAAACAGAACAAAAGGAAATCATATAACTGAGGAAACTGCAGCCTCTGCACATAAAAACATTGATAGGAAATAAAAAAATATAATATTTGAGGAAACCCACCAAGAAATCAATTTCAACATCTTCTGCATTCTTGTACAACCGAACTACCTGCACAAAATCTAATTATTAGCTTCATTTCATTTGTAAGTTTTCCCTTATTTTGATGCTAAACCTGAACAATAAATCATGAATGCCAAATAACATATTTAAATGATAGCATGAAATCCTAGAATTTTGGACATGCCAACACCAAATTCCATATATACTTTAGGTTTGTCAAATACGGAATTATGAAATCAGTTATTGAGGAAACCGTTAGTGGAAATAATATCTTACATGATATAAATGTTCAAATATGCAATAGAATTCATGCATTAAACTCTTACTCCATCTTTGAGTTAGATAGAGTAAGCACTAGATATTCATGGTATCAGAGCTCAGGTTAGCAGAGCCAGGCCAGGCTTAGAGCCCCAAGCACCTGCAGTGTGGCTCAAGGGGGATGTTGGAAAATGAGCCACACCTGAACCATAGATGGACCAGCCACCAAGAGGGCTGGTAGCTTAGTGGTAGAGCAGCCCAGCAACACATGGATGGCCCTAGGTTTGACTCATAGCTGGTCCATGAAATTTTTATCACTAATTCAGTTGAGTTGCCTTTCTTTGGTCAAGTTAGGAATAAGAATAGATCATATTTTATCCAAAATCTCAATTAGTGATATATAGACACATATAAAAATTGTAATGATTGAAAACTTAACACTTTCTCTAATGACAATGACACAGAGAGGACAATACACATAGAGCTTGATCACCAAACAAGCTTGGAACATTCAGAACTGTGAAGCTTCCAAAAGCTACATAGATTCCTTGCTGATGGTAAGATTGATTTTGGGTTATGGTCAGTTATGGTAAGGTGCAGATCAATGGGCTCTTCCTTCTGTTTATTTAATTTTGTTTTGCTTGACATGCTAGCTTTTCAGATTCATTTTTGGTTTTAAGAGAACCCTTGTTGGAAACATATATAGGGTTCGTTGGAGGGAGATTATTATCGTACAGAAAACTCCCTGTAGACATGTAACAAACAGTAATATCAGATATTGAAATACATAATTAAGAAACAAAGAAACTTTGTGAGGAACTGAATCGTGATAGTGAAGTTTACTCTCAAACAGTTCCTTGACATGAGAATGTCAGAAAATGAAGCATTTTTAGGCCCCAAAAATGAAGTTTACACACTTAGAATAAATCTCGTTTTCAAAGGATGTATGACAAGTTCAAGGTAAATAAACTTCAGTTGATAGTTGGCTTGCCACAGATAATTGTCTAGGTGAACAGGATTCTTCTTCCATGGGTGTGATGCAAGATGATTGCGCATAGGAAAAGTGTAAGTGAGTTTGATGGATGGGAATATATCTTTCCAGTGCACAGTAGTGATGACAACTAGGTTCAATCCAGTTCATGAAGATTCAGAAGTGAGCACAAATTCCAAAGTGAGGTCCAAAGATTAAAGACTAAAGACTTAAAAAATTTAGGCTCTAAAATGCTCCAAGTTTTTGTTATGTAAATTTTCTTGTTAAGGTGAGGTGTTTTGAATATCACACTCAACAAGTAAATGGTCAGTAGATAAATATTTTATAACCTTATAAAACAAATAAGCTAAGGTATGGCCTTTCCTTATAAAACAACCAAGCACATTCTATATTTGCAATCATCTAACAAAATATTACCCTTTATTTTCCTTAAACCATTCAAATTCCTAACAACCCTAAACTTACATAATAAAATATCCTTAATTATCTTCATGTTACATTTAGTTACCCTTGCTGAACATATTAAAGGGGAGTAATATAATCATCTAAAATTATTCTTATCAATGATATTGAATATTGGTTTTGAATTGACTTTTTTTTTCACTACATTTAGGACCACTTCAGTGCCATTTCAGAGGAGTACAATGCTATAAATTCCTGCTCAAGAAAGTAACCTGTGATGCCCAGGGAGAAAACTGTTGATATACTTCACTCACAACATTGCCTTTAGTAACGGACTGTATAACCTGTCCATAAAAGCCATTTACAAAATTATCTCCCTCATAAGCATCAAAATCTTTCTTTTATCATGCTCTTTTATGACTTGTTTCATTAGATTAAGTATAGTGAATTGAAATAGATGTGCTTGCACTGACATTAATCTAATATCTATATATACCAAAATATATTAAATATATGTTTGGAAGTAGTCTATTCAACAAAAATGAATACAATGAACCATATTCCTAACAAATCATATTGAAAATACTGTAATTTCCTTCGGCCAAAATGTTGCTAATGAATTGATGTAAGACAGTTTTCACAAACCTGTTTCTTAGAATCCTCAATAGGAAAGCATCTTGAATTATTGGGACGAAAAATATAAGCACCAGAAGTCTGCCATTCCATTAGTAAAGAGAATCATATATTAAATATGACAAGATAAATTAGATTAAAGCATATTTCAAATCATCTAGCTAGATTATATGTAGATTTAGAGATAGGGGCATCAAGGACTAACAGAATAAGTTTCAAGAGTGATTGAATAGTATCCTCTAAACTCCAATGGAGGGCAAAAGGTGCAAGGGGACAGTAGGGAGGAAAGGAGACAACGCAGGGGATGACAATACACCAAACTTAAAAAATGCATTTGTATTGCAAATATTAATTGAAAATTGTAAAATAGTGAATCAATGATTTTCTTGTTAAGAAAAGAATAAAACAACACAAGCATTAAAAGACTTGCCAAGAACTACCATATAATTATAACAGAACCTAGACACATTATGAAACATAATTTCTCCTGTACTCAACAAAAGATAGTATATGGAAGCTCTATCTGTAGCTATTATTATGCCAATAATAACAAAACAGTGATAAAAGGCAAGAAATTGTGCTTCACAATGCAAGGTAACAAGGGATGTTGTCAACCAATGAATTTTAGAAGCATGTGATCACAATGGTGTTGTAAGGATCGTACCATGCGGCATGTATCAACCAAAATAATAAATTTTGTCTAGGCATATTTTATAATAATCATGTCCAAATGAAAAATGTCTCCCCTTGAAGTATTTTTAATTTAGAAGAATCTTTAACAGTGTACAGCAAGAAGCTTTCATAAGAGTTCAGTGACCAGTCTGCAACAATATGCATTATCCTTGGTAAGAGGATTATAACGAGTGTACACAAACACAGTCAAAATGCAAGAAAGAGAAAGTGATACATCAAGGATCTTTTTTTAGAGAATAAAGTGCTTATAGAAAAGAGGTGTTCTACATTTCTACCCATGATTTAGTATTCTTTTATGGATAAAGTGAATTTTACTAAGTTAATAGAAAAAACTGAAAATATAATTCACCTCATACATTCCTTGTGCAGTGTTTCCATCACTTGAATTGTACCAACAAAGTGACTGATGTATGGGGAAGCCAGCCTGCAAACATAATTGACATTAGAGATGCAAAATTTTCTTCAAAAAATATGACACAGATAGAAATTCTTATTGAAATTTATTTTCCTTATTGTAGATATTTTACTTAACCTATGTTTAGAGATAAATTAAAGAAGTTAAACCATACGTGGCTTAGTTTGGGTTTCAAATTTACACATGACAGTATGGATGAAGATAAAAGAAGCCATGTATTGGAAAGAAAGCTTTCCAAGCAGATGGAATAGTTACAATCAGTAGCCAACAAGACTGCCACCCATAAGATGAGATGGACAACCTACACCATATTTTAATTTGACCCCCACCCCTTTCAAAATTTAATAGAGAAATTTATCTGCACATGTGCATGGATAGATTTAGATAGTAAATATATTGATTTCCACGACTAACCAATGCCAGTCAATAGGACTACAAAGTACAACCTCTTCCTCATCTGATGATGGATCACAGAGTGTGATCTGAAATGTCATTGCAAAAGAACTTATACAGTTTATTCCAAAAGCATACCTGTTAAGATGCCACCAGCAATGACGTGTCTAAAGAATAGCCTCTTATAAAATAGAAGAGAAACATCGCACCAAAAAAATGCACATCATCAATTTACATAAAAAATGATATATTAGCATTTTCGATTGGAAATTCCAGTTGTTCTCTCTTGGGTCAGAAGATGAAGAGATGTCAGTATGCACCTTGATTTAGATCATGCATCTAACAAAATAAGAATCTCAGTTTAGTTTAGTTAATGTCATGTGGAGAAAGAGTGGTCCCTGTTTATTGCCTCTAATGCAAATTCAAAACAAGTGCATAAAGAGTTGTCAAATCTCCTTCCCCTCATATCAAAATTGCACCTAACTGGAGAAAGTGTGATTGACACTTCCACGCACCTCTAGATGATATTTGTGAAGAAAGGGTGCCTGAACCTCCTCTCATCAGTCTTAGTTTTATCCCTTGGACAAGTAAGATGACTAGCCCTTCTTAGGGCCTGCCCAGTTCACATTCAAAGCAAGCGAAATATTTAGTTGTGAACACATAACATGTGTCAAAAAATGATGGTATGCATGAAGAGTTCCAAACAAATGTATCTTAGCTCATCCTACCACAGTTGTATAGTGTGAATCTTTGAAAAACACCATTATTTTCATTTTGTGATGGTCAAGGAATGGACTATTTTGTGGCATCACTGTTTCCTCATAGGACATCAAGGGACTAACCAACAAAACTGTGGTGATCATATACGAATCATCAATAGTAAGGGCCCTTTAAAAAATTCAATTATCAAATCAATCAGGTTTATTTCCAACATCATCCTAACAAAAAGAATACATGACTGCTGCAAATGGGCCTTCATTTTATTAGTTCCTTTAAAACCTTAATTGACTTTAGATTTTGTAAATTTCTATCTAGACAATTGTTGGCCTCCATGTACAAGTGTTCATATTCATCAAACATGGTGTGAACTGTGAGGGGCAGGTGTAGTGCCATCAAAATGTTGTGCCACAAAGACCAGATCAAGCATAGTCCTATGATGTTTAATGCATATGGCAATAGTGAAATAAGCTGTTTCCTCCATCATTGCAAACAACATTCCCCTCAGTGCAGTCACCATAACTCTATTTGGCTGATGATGATCAGTCCCACCCTGGACTTCATTTCAATGGAAATTATAGAGTTCTAGCATTCCATTGATCCTAAGGGGGCACATAGAATTTTAAATGTTCATGTTATGTTACTAGCAATCCTAATGGCATTAATGACATCTACAAGTTGATGCCATTTTTCCTGGATATGAAATTCAGAAAAGAATCTGACATCTATACTAGTAAGAGGATTGATATGTGTTGTGACCTTTTCACACATCACCCCATTCAAAATGGGGACCCCCTAATTTTTGCTCTATTCCTCGTCTTTTGGCTTTGGTTTTGTCTCTCTTTCTCGTTGTCTCTCTTTCTGTTGTCTGTCTTTCCGGGGTGTGCCCACCTTTGAGCTTAAACGTGAGATTTTGGCTAAGTCTGTAGAATTAGGGTTTTGAGCCTTCCGGCCGGTTAGAGGTCAAATGTAGTGAATAAATTGAAAACTGCGACTAGCGTTGTTGTCAGCTTGCTTCCAGCAGGTTCTCAGCAAAATTTCATCAAATTCCGACAACTTACTATTTTTAGTAAGTGTGCAATTCAGGGCATTCTCTCAGCACTTTTGGAGTTTTGATCATTGCACTGCATCCAGAACATCTCAAGCTGCTCGTCTGCAAATTTTGAGCCAGAACGGACAACTGTCTGTTTTTAGCAAGTTCAGCTTCCAGAGCAAATTTTAGGGTTTGCATGCAATGTTCTTCAATGCATGTCTGGATATTCCTTCTGGGTTTTCTGAAACCTTCGTGACGAGATAACATGCAAAATGAGATGATCACTTTCAGATTTCAGCTTTCAGAGGCTATTTTTAGGGTTTGCATGTTGCGATTTTCTTTGCATTTCTGCACATTCCTTGTGGGTTTTTTGAGGGCTTCGCAACGGTGTAACATGCAAACCGGGATCAACACTTTTTCAGAAACCGTCTTCCAAGGCTATTTTTAGGGTTTGCATGCAGGAGTTTTCAGCGCATCTCAGGTTATTCTTTATGGGTTTTTCAAGAGCTACACGATGAAGTGACATGCAAAGCAAGATGATTAGTTTTTAGGGACTTACTATTTTTAGCAAGTCCATTCCGGCAGCTCCCTCCCAGCGCATCAGAATCACAAAGAGGGCGAAGTGCAACAAAAACGAGGTCAAACGGAGGTCATTTGATATACATGCAAGTCAAATTAGGGTTTCCAGCTTTGGGACCCAAAATGAGGGGTAAAATGCCAGAATTTTCGAAAACCGGTGTATCCCACTGCGATCAGCATCTTTCAAGCTATCCACCGGTAAAATTTGAAGGCAATCGGAGCACTTACTATTTATAGTAAGGCATTCCAGAAACAGGCTAAAAATAGTAAACCAATGTCAGGCGCCAGTGTGAACGAGCAGGTCATCCGATGAGGGTCACGTCATTCAGATTTCAAATCAAACGGAGTTCTGGAGGTCTCATAAACAGGCAGTTGCTATAAATAGTAAACCACCTTCAGAAACGTGCTAAAAATAGCAGGTCAGCTCAAGATGGTAGTGTGAACAGGCTAACTAGGTCACGAGGATCCTGTGGTTAAAATTTCGAATCAATCTGAACTTCAAAGATGTGAAAATCAAAAGACTTACTATTTATAGTAAGTATTAAAGCACGAGCAGGCAGCTGAAAAAAATGACTAAGTCTGAAGCTTATCCACCTTGACCTCCTAAATGTGCTCAAGATGATTGGTAGAGGATTGAAAATTTCTAAGTTTGAAGATAAGTTCGTCCTGCTCCACCCTCAAAATGCGCCCAACTTGCCTTGAGAATGTTAAGAAAATTCTAAGTGATGGACTTATATCCACCTCCCCCCTCTATATGCGCCCTCATGCTAAGAAGGTGATAGAAAAGTGGCTAAGTGTTGAAGTTCATCCACCTTGACCCCCTATATGCGCCCATGCAAGGTGGAGATGTGAAGAAGATTCTAAGTGTTAAAGATATCCTGCAAGCACCCTCAAATGCGCCCTCAAGGTGATAGAAGCCATAAAGTTTCTAAGGCATGAATCTTATCCTGCTGACCCTCCAAATGCGCCCTCATCAAGTTGGCAGTTGATAGAAAATTCTAATTGTTCAAAATATCCCCCTCAACATGCCAAATGCGCCCAAGGAAGGAAGAAGCCATAAAAAATTTCTAAGGCATGAAGTTTGTCCACCTCCCCCCCTCAAATGTGCCCTCAAGGAAAGTTGATGAAAAAAGTTAACAAGGCATTGAAAATATCCTCGAGCACATGTGAAATGCACCCAAATGGGCTAAGAAAAGGACAAAAAGCATTGACTTTCCTCCTCCACCCTTTGAATGCGCCAAGTCCAAGATGAGTCAAGATGAAAGTAAAGTGGATGAAAAGAATTTAAGATGTGCTAAGTAAAGATTCCCTCTCAACTTGCTAAATACGCCTAGGACAAGGGTGAAGTTGATGGATAAAATATATTCTAAGGCATGGAAGTTAATTCCTCCACAGGTGAAGTGCGCCATGATTGAAGTTAAATGGAGAAAATTTTCTAAGGAAAATTCCTCATTGATGCCTAATATTGATGATTTTGATAAAATATTTTTCCTAACTATTAATATTTGAATCTCACCTTCTAGGAAAAAATACATCCAAGTTGGAGAAGACATGAAATTTTCCTAAGACATGAATGAAATTGCCAATGGAGAAGTTAGAAAATGCTAGCTTCACGAGGTTGATGAAAATTTTCAAGTCAGAGCAAGAAAACGCACCCAGCGGTGAAGAATTGGATTAAATTTGATAAAAAATGTTTTTTCTAAGGTTGAAATTAAAAAAAAATTAAAAGTACCCCTTCATTTGTGGACACATGAATTTGATGCTTTCCAAAGGAAATTTTCTTTTGGGTATTGGACGTTTGCGATGAGGAATGGATTTTAAAGTCTTCCACACTTCGCCGAAGCCTTCAGGATGAATATTTTTGAGGGGCACCAGGTTGGTGAATTTTCCAAGGGTAAAATTTAAAAATTTTCTAAGGCAGGAAGGATAAAATGTTTTGTTGAAGATAAAATGCCTCGAATGATGAATTTGAAGTGATTGCCTAGGTGAATTTGCTCAATTTTCTTCACGAAGTCGAATCTTCTCAAGTCAGAGATGAATAAGATCAAGTCGTCAATGCCTCAGCTAATGAAATAAATTTCTTGAAGAAGATGCAGTTGAAGTTAACACTCTCAAAGGATGATTTTAAAAATGCATCTCTTAAATATGCCCTTGAGGAGGATGAAATTTGTCTAAGGCATTGAAATATGATGTACAAGTGTTATATGCCCCAGCCTACAGATGTTGGAAAATCATGAGGAAAGCAAAGTTGGCTCGAGGAAACGATGAACCCTTGGAAGTTAAAGCATGAAAATCAAGTAAGGTGGGTTTATATTATGACGTGTTTTGATGCTCTTCTCCTTGCTTGTTTTGCAGCAGGAACGTCGAGACCAAGCGGTGATGACTTGAAGTGATGAAGCAAATAGTCCAAGATGATAGAATCATGAAGCAAGTACTTGGAAGAAGTGGCTAAGTGTTGGAATTTCTCCTCAAAAACCCAATATGCACCAAACGTAGTCAAGCGAATGGCAAGCGTGAATCCAAGAAAAGAGAGTCTTCCAAGTTCAGAATGAAGGAAAAGATGAAGGCTCAGGCGTTGTCAAACAGGTTAAAAAGTTTCAGCCTTGAAGTTTTAGATCGAGAACGTGCCTGCCATACTAGTCCAAGAAGCTGAAGCAGTGTGAACGCGTCTATGAACAGGAATCTTCTTGAAAGTGGTGGACATTAATTACTCATTTATTACCCCACTCTTCTTGGTGGCGGTTTTTAGGGTTAGGGCTTATGTGGTTCAATTTGGGCCATCCATTGGACTTGGCCAGCTATATAAAGGGGGCATTCCCCCTCATTTGTACCTCATTAGATTAGAAGTTAGAATAGCAGAGAAAGAATAGAGGGAGATTGATAGAATAGAAAGGTAGCATAGTTTGATAGTTTAGCTTAGACTGAAAAGGAAGGAAAGTCTTCCACTTGAATACTTTGTAAGAAGTTGTTGTGAACACTTTCGTAATAAAAGAGTTTTTCATTGATGGTGATCTCTTTGTTATGAATAGCTAGCAAGGCTTCTTCGTCCTTCCGATTCACAGAATCTTGAAGTAGCTTAAAGTAAAGTAAATTTCATTTCATGCAAGTACTTAGTGATTGTGGAATGTGGTGCTCGATTTGAACAAGACTTCGCTTATCCATACCACTAGCAGGCTCGCTGACGGTGGGTTTTCCCTGCGTGGTCAACTGGAATACTTTTCAAACTTAACTTCGATTGTGATTCACGTGTGTATGCGTCGTTCTGATGGTATATGTATGTGGAATTATAATCTGAACACCTTCCGTTACTCCTCTGAAGATTGCACCAGTTTTGTGGAAGTTGTCCGAAGCGAGGCAAAGCAAGGCTCGGTTGAAGTCTGCGAGAATTGATCGCCATGTCCCACGCCTTAGAGTAGACTAGAACCTTCTTATCCCTACACTCATTTAAATTCAGTTCATTTCTGGTTAGTGTTAGGAAACTTGTGCTCACCTGCCAAATCATTCGAACCACATGAAACCCTTAATCTACTATCTGCTATCAACAGCCGAACAATTGCGTAAGTCCCCTTGAAATACCAGCAAAAACACATCAAGCCAACTGAGGTTATTCTATTGCACTGAAGGAACCTTGGAGTTGAACGTACGAACTCTCTCGCAATATTAGCGTGCTGGATACTTTGATCAAGAGAGAATAGGGTAGCCGTTGGTGACTTTATTCTATGTTGGTGCGGTCATAAAAATCACATCAAAAATATGGTTTTATGACATAATTGCAACAGATTCATGAGAAGTTGCAAATTTGGCATCTCAAGTTTGCAAGGAAAAATAGTTTCTCCTATGGAATATAAAGGAAGCTCCAGATGGCTAGGAAAAGTCTATATATACTGCCCTTCCATTCTGTCAATGCAAATGCTTACATTCAAGCAACTAGCCCTTAAGGACTTATACAAAGGAAAAGGAGAAACCCTGTTCCTTCTACTATTTCCACAATGATTTCTACTGATATGGACACCCAACAATCTGAGAATGAAAGCAAGGTAATTATCAACTTGGATGAGTAGATTAAGGAAGATGAAAGCCCTCTCTGGGTTGTGGTTGTAATGTCACCTTCTCAAATGTGATCGTTCAGTTGACCATTGGCCTATTCCGGAGACCCGTAGGCTACTCGGATGGTGAAATTAGGGTTTTCTAATTTTGAGGAGGGTGTTGCTTGAAGTTTGGAAATCGGATTGCGGATTCTTTCTGGGTTTTCAAAGAGCTTCGTGGTGGTATGGTCAATTTGGCGTCTCGAGCAACTTCATGAATTTACTATTTTTAGTAAATTCTATTTTTGGCAGTGGACAGGTTGGGTTCAGTTCAGTTGGTCTTCTTCTCCAGATGGTTCAGTTGGCAATATTGTTTTTGGCCCTTGGGTGCATTTTTAAGGAGAGATAAGTATTTTCACTTTATAATATTATAATTTAATATTATAACACCCCCCTTGCCTAGCATTATAACTTTATGTTGTTCTTAAAAAGGGGACTTGATGGGTAAGCTCTTCATTGGAAAGATATATTATATTTTGAGGCCAAATATTGGGTTAAGTAAAAAAAATGGACGCCTACTTGAAGAAAGGTTGATTTTTTTTAAAAAGGTGAAATATTTGACTAAGGGAAAAAGGACGCCACCTTTTGGAGGGAAGATGAGTTGAATTCAAATTTAGGGTTTGGGCGCCCTTCTTGAAGGTTCTAGAAGCTCTTCTCATATCTATTTATTTAGGCTTCAGCTCTTCTTTTGGGATCTTTTGTCTAATATACTGTTATGCTGCTGGAATGTCTTCAGGCAAGCTTCGAGGAAAGCATACCTCCTAGCATTGGGCTCATCTTCTTGCTTGAAAGATAGCAACAAGTTGAGAATTAGATTGTAGTTGGGTTGTTTAGCATTGTAGTTGAGTTTCATTGCATTTGGTAGCTGTTATTCAAGCATTTTGTCATATTTCAAAGTTGTTGATGTTGCATGGCTGTAGGTAGTTTTCATTCATATATCAAAAAATAAAAAGGATATTGTTCTGGGTGTTTGTCAAATCATCTTTTCTACTTGGGGCGACCCTACTTGCAAATTTGTAGAATTTATAATGAAGTTTCTGATTTTTCCTAGCTAAATCGCCCCTACAAGAGGGTTGTACCATTTAGGAATTACCTTGGGATTTGTGCAAAATAAATGGGAGTTGTTTGGTGAGGTTTTAAGTATTCATTTTGAGCGCCTTCATCATTAGAGCAATCTGCAATTCGTTTCATGTCATTAGAGTGAGATTTGAGCAAGATATGAGCATTTGAGTGAGTATTATGTTGCAGATTTCTTCATTTTATGTTGCAGGTCTGATATATCAGAATCAAGAAAGTTGTTCCTTTGGTTGGGATTGAGCATTGGAAGTCACATTTGGTATTGGAAAGACATACTATTCAGTTGCAGCATTGAAGGACTCGAAAATTCTAGATTTTAATGAACATTCTGACATATTGTAAGCTATTAGTAGTACTATCAGCCATTCTTCTCCTATCTCTCATTTAATCTATTGTATTTCCCACTGAATAAGTGGAAGAGGCTGGCTTGCCGCCTATTTGCTTTCAGTTAAGTAGTTTAGGGACCCTCTGACCATATGCTCGCCATCACTCGGCGCCATTCTTGGTTAGGGTTACTTGAGTTCATCATGCATTGATCCTCTGACCATATGCTCGTCTGCACAGGCGCATTCTTGGTTAGAGTTCCTTTCCAGTTTGCATCTGCATTAGACCCTCTGACCAATGCTCACACCTTGCCCACATCAGGATCCTGGTGTACATTCTGGTTAGAGTTGCTTTCCGCATCGTTTTGGTTTAGAACTAACCTTAACGGGTGCATGTTGAATTGTAATTGCATTGCAAAAAACAAAAAAAAATTGGTCCGGTTCTTTACAGTGGCTACTACTCAAGAGACAGAGACCAGCTGTGATGGCGGCTGGCGCTATGCATAAGGCTGAGCTATCATATAATGTCCATTCCACATTTATTGTCACATCTAATAGGCTCAGCTCATTCATCATGCAACATCCAAGGGTTTCTAACAATGCTAATCTGATTAGCAAATAAGCTTTTTACCTTTCTCTTCTCTACATACCTCTTACAAGATTTCCATCCCTCTCATTTTGAAACCTTTATCCACTATTTTCCATCCTCAATCTATGAAGGTTGACCCCCAATTGAAGCTTTGCGACCTGCTGTCCCAAAATGAGTGCACCTCTCCTAACCCCAAAAAGGAGCAAAGCCCAAAAAGCCTAAAAATCAACAAGACAATCAATCTTCCCCTTCAGAAATCAGTACGCATTTGGCTTTATCCAAAATAATGATTCCCTCAATGGGCCAATCTGTGTCATTGAACTTCAACACATGTATCGTGACGTTAATCAAGAAAACCATAGGGTTCTAGTATAGAGCCTGCAAGGTAGAAAAGATAATCAGAGAAGCGTAATCAATTGCTTAACAAAACAAGAGGAACGGTTAGCAATTTCGGCCACTTCTATCAAAATGTTTAAAACAGGATTGGTTCAATTGAAAGAATCCTAAAAGTTGATCGTGTTGGAAGAGAAAACAATATCCTAAATCAGCAACAGCAACATTTTAACACAACAAAGCATTCTCCTAATTACTGAACAATCACTATTATAAGGAACTTGCCACCTCCTCTAAGAAATGAAGCATGCTTCGGCATGCAAACAAGTTGGATTGGGAACCTGAAGGGTCGTATGTCTGCTGGCCAGAGAATAAGAGACATTGCACCAACCCATAAAACAACAGCTAAGATCTTGAAATCTGTAATGAGCCAAACTAGATCTGACTCAAAACCCCCAATTCTGTAACATCCTCCGTGAGTGTTTGTCCCAAATTTCTCCAATTTTTTTTCCACAGAAGATTTAACAAATAATTTGCATGCAAACAGATTTCTATTTATCCGATAACTTGCAACATATTTCAATGTAAATAATATATTATCAGTTTTTAGACATAAGATCTGAAATTGCATATGATTATTGCCTTCAAAATCTTCAGTACAATAACAACAGAAATATCCAATCATAGTCACAGAACTTACAGTCGGATTGGATAACCAAAGGTATGAATCTGAAGTACAAAGTGAGACACCTGAATGATATCTCCAATAGACAACGGGTTTCCGTCCACTGCCTCCAAGCTTGAGGGTGTCCATCCTCCAACTTGCTGAATTCTCCAAGAGAAAATAATAACTGAGCATAAACCAAGCATGTCCATAAATGAGCCCTGTAGATCCTTTTATATCTTTCCTGGGAGAGCTCACACACTTTTCCAACCAATGTGGAATAAAGATATATTTCCCACTTTACTTTTATTTTAGTGACTTTAAGATATAATCTTTTATTTGAGTCACTTTATAAAATTAAAGTGACTTTATTATTATAAAGTTACATTATAACTTTATAATAACATTTAAATATTTAAATAATTCCTTAGTCACTTTAAAATAAATAACTCCTAGAATAATTGTCCGTTTAATGAGCCATCTGAAGCAGGGGCTAACTCTGTCAATTCTCCATGTGACCAGGTACCAGTCTAAAAATAGTGACCCTGCAAAGTAATTTACTATAAATAGTAAGTACTCCAAACTGAGCTAAATAATCATCTGAAAAGCCTGGAACCAGAAACCGAAACTAAACTAACGGAAAATACTATCACCAACCTCATCCAACTGCCACTAGGACCCTCTTACCAGACATATTAGCTTACGAGGGCCAAGAATAGGCTTAATCCACCAAAATCAACAACGGCTAAAATGAGGACATTACAAAATCTCTCTTTTGCTCCATTTTGTCACTGGTCAAATCTACACTCCAACTTCTGTAGTCTCTCTTCTAATAAATCTGCTTGTAACTTCAATTCTCAAAAGCTTGATTGTGTATTTTCTTTTTTAACAGTTTTACTTCACTTGATACCTGTACATTGGCCCTTGTTATTTGCCAAACAAGCATGTACTTGGAAAGGGTTTTAAACTTTTAATTTTTACCTGTTACTACTATTAGGATATTCCCTTTCCATTATCAAAAAACAAAAATCCTGTCAATGCAAATGTCTAAGAACTAGCTTTGTCTGACTGAAGACA
Source organism: Sequoia sempervirens (assembly GCA_007258455.2). Classification (NCBI taxonomy): domain Eukaryota; kingdom Viridiplantae; phylum Streptophyta; class Pinopsida; order Cupressales; family Cupressaceae; genus Sequoia; species Sequoia sempervirens. The sequence goes on along the minus strand of VDFB02321434.1, from coordinate 28,306 downwards.
AATAATAGAAGGAAAAAAAGAGTTCCTGACAGCAAGGAAATGGAGAAGATAAATGTAGACCACAGAGGAAAAATCTTTAAAGATAGAAAACCACATCACTATAACTCTTGGTGAGGAATGCAAGGCTGCTGGTGGGAAAATGGCCAATGATGCTGATACACTACAGGGAATGGTAAATAGAAATGTTAAATAGCATATGATTCAATTCACACAGCAAATACACTAAGAAGAAATAAAAGGTCATTCTTTGGACTCTTGCACTGACATTCATAAATATTAATAAGGATTTGCAGTATAGTCTTATTCTTGATAATGTGTAGAAATTGAATTTGATTACAAGGACAGGTTTACCTGTTCCATCTCATATTAATGATTTATAAAGTGCAGCTTCACTCAGCTGGAACAAGGCAAAATCTAATTACATACATTATTATGATGATTTCTGATCTCCTTCAGCAGCCCTGTAGAGTTTGAGAATGCAAGCTGAATCCGTGTTGAGTCTAAAACTATTTCTCCATTGATAGGTTTCGGCTTCTTTGACAAAGTTCCTGCAGCTAATTTTCAAACAAGCATCCATGAATCTAAAATAAATGCAATGCTCCATATGCAAATAGGTGAATAAGAAGCAACCCATCCAAATTTTGGCAGGGGTTTATAACATCTGCAGCATGCCTGTTCACAATAAACAACTAAAATGCAAAACATAGAAGGAAAATAAAGCCAGAAATATATTTCAAATATTCATATTTATCTCTTACCAGACGCTCCACTCTTTGCAGCTTTTAGGAAATAGACAGTATAACCAAGAGGAGGAACTGAAGCTTCAAAATATAAATTAAACAAGGGCCCAGCTTGAGCTGAAATGTCCTGTGTGTAGAAATTTCGTACTCTTATGGTTGCTGGATCAACTGGCACAATCTGAGTCTGAAGTTTGTTTCCAGTGGAATCCAAAACTTCCAAAGTTGAATTTGTTACCTGTAGCCAAAAATCAAGGTTAAGAATTGTATATTGATGTCACAAACTAACTATCTTGTTAAAATCAGTGTTTTAACTATGGTGATAAGTATTGGCTCTCTGGAGACCACTCAACATCTTGCACAATCAGTTATTGTAAATAAAAACTATGTGCTTTAGCAAGGAATAGTTTCCAAAAGTTTATCAGGATTCCAATGTTCTTTCCCATTTCAGTTAAATTCTTTCCCTGCCCAAGTTCCATTACAGAGTAAAGATAAAAGAAATAAAATGGCAGCAGGTATGGTTTGTGAAAAAACACGTAAGGAGCTCAGATCACCTTCTTGCAACGAAGGTAAGAGATGGATATCAATAAAAATTCAAAAGGACCAATATTTCAATAACTTTTTAAATACCACAAAATTTGAGATTGAATATTTTGTTAAGGTACGGTTACATGCCAGTAGTATGAAATTTCTTATAATTGAGGTCTGACATTCAAGAGTATTTAAAGAAAGTTGATTGGGATTTCATTGTTGGCCTCTATCAGTTACAAAAGCTAAGCTACAATCAAAGATAATTCTGAAAGTAACAAAACAACCCATGTTCTCAGTTTACCCCTTGCTCATTTCAAATCTTTGAATTTTGCACTTTGAATGTTTATATTTAAGCAAAATGTGTGATTGCCACATTTTTCCCCTTTAAAAGTCCTTTCCATTGTCATATTTTCTTCTTATAAGGGTTATCTGGTCTCTCTGAAGGTATTTCTTGTAGATTGTTTGCTCCCTTCTTGTATTAAGCAACATCTGACATTAATCATATACAGGTTACTCTTGTTGTATATTTTCCTCAAGTCATACTATTTTTGGAGGAAACTAACATAAAACCAATAAGTTTTACACCTCATCCATTTTGAGAATCGACTATGTAGGATAAACTGGATAATTGACAAGGAATATCCACAATCATTAGGTGTCAAAAATACATCTAGGAAGGTACCTGTTAACATAAAAAATCCCTATATCACATGCATGTCAATTTACTCAATTTTATGTAAATTTATGTTACTTCTATATTGAACTGGGGTGCTGGGGTCCACTTAAGTCACAATTGTCCTAGATCATATTTCTTGACCAACAGTATTTAACTTATGCCTTATGGTCTTTGCTGACTTCAACACAATAGATCAAGGTACCTTTTGTCTACAATTTCGGACATGCTTGAGAGGGGACTTCAGCATCAGGAGAAAATTTATTGGAGGATCTTGCAAGTGAAGAAGCATTATTGACAAGCTAGCAAAGAGTACTTAAATTGTCACCATATGAGTTATTGCAAAAGAGTGCATAGAGAAACTAGAGAAAAGATGGCGGGCCCACTTCCCTAAAGCAAACAAAACTAAGAAACTTCATGATTAGGGTAAGCAAAACCCTATGAGATAATGCAAAACCTTTTGAGAAAAACTGGGTAACTAGCAGCCAAATAGATGAAAGTTCTTGGCTCCAAAATTTCCTGGTAACCTTGATAGGGATAACCATTAATTGGTGTACAGCCGTCACTACAGACTTCCCAATTACAGTAACAGAATTAAACATCCGAGATAAATTGAAGAAGAAATTCCAATTTCAGTCTATTGTTGCAAAATGATAACTAGATCATGGTAGAGAATCAGAGATAGATAACAGAAGGTTAAAATTATCAAATTCGAAGTAACCAGCCGACTACTCGAGTAATCAATTTTTCCACCCTATCTCACTAAATGGAAGAGTGAAATGGTCAGTGACCACAATTCATAATTATTGAGATGCTACTAGACCTATCAAACATTTTCTACTTCTCGAACTACACAAAGACTGGATTAGCAACCATCCAAAGGTGTTTGGAAAAGAGTCAATCACTTAGCCACTACTCTCAAGAATCAAGACCATTTATAGCATACTAGCTACTTTAGTGCCAGTGCGGGTACTTTTGCATTGAATGCTAGGAAAAATGCCCTTCTTTGAAAACATTTTATTCTCTTACCTTCTTGGATTTCTCTAGAGAACATTATTAGCATAGGCCATTTCATTGACAATATTCTCAAAAGCCTTAGGGATCAGATAATGATCATTGATGTAGATGATACTTTAGGTGTTAAGAAAATGTAGAGGAGAAATTCTTGATTCTTTCCCATCTTTTTACTTGTCAATGGTTTTTGGGGGCAACATTCTTCTTGTTTAATTCAACTTTTAAGGGAGAAGTTGGTTTACAGTTTACACCCCTTTTGTTGCTATAACATGACCTTGTACTTTGAGTTTCATTGACCTACGTTGGTGTCATTCACAAACATTATTGTACTATCTTTCTCTTCTCAATTCCTAGACAAAGGAGTTTCTCGAAGACATTGCCATGCCAACCTAGGATATAACACAAGTAGTGTTGGGCAATGTAATGTCCCCTTCTCGAGCATGATCTTTTCAGTTGACCGTTGGCCTATTCAGGAGACTCGTAGGCTACTCGGAAGGTGAAATTAGGGTTTCCTATTTTGGAGGTTGTTGTTGCTCGTGAATTGGTGATTGAATTGCGGATTCTTTCTGGGTTTTCGGAGAGCTTCACAGTGGTGTGACTTGCTTTGCGTTCCGAGCACTTTCTGGAATTTACTATTTTTAGTAAATTCTATTTCTGGCAGTGGTCCTGTTGTTTTCGGCACAATTGGTTCTCTTCTTCAGCTGGTTCAGTTGGTTTCTTCACTTTTGGCCTTGGGATGCGTTTTGGAGAGATAAGTTCAAATTATTTAAAAATGTTATATTTTAATGTTGACCCCCCCCCCCCTTGGCCTAGTGCTTCACTTCAAGTTGTTTTAGAAGGTGGCTTTTTATGTGGGGACGCTTCATGGAGATAATTGAATGTTTTAAAAAGGTTTTAATGCTTGCTTGAAGGGGGACGCCTATTTTATGAAGAGGTGATTTTAAATAAAGTAAAAAATAAAGCCTTGAAAAGGGACGCCTTCTTTTGGAGGGAAATGAAGTCAATTTCAAATTGAAATTAGGGGGCACTTTCTAGAAGCATCTAGAGTTCTCTTGCTGAGCTTATAAAATGAGGCCTTTGTTCTTCAGTTGAGCATCTTATGTCTACAGAAATGTTATGCTGCCGGAATGGTATTGGGATTGCTTCGAGGAATGTATGCCTCCTAGCTTTGGCATTGCTTCTTGCTTGAAAGATAGCAACTAGTGATGAGATAGTTGTAGTTGAGTGGATTTTTGTAGTGAGGTGTGCTTTGTAGCATTGTTTGCATTGTAGTTTTGCTTTCTTGCATTTTATATCAGATTCTGGAGTTGTTGTTTCTGTGTAGCTGAAAGTTGTTTTTACTCATATATCAGAAAATAAAAATCATTTCATTCTGGGTATTGCCTTTTTCCTTCTAACTACCTTGGGCGACTCTATAAGCAAATTTGCAGATTTTTTGATGGAGGTTCTGATTTTTCCATGGCAAATCGCCCTTCCTTGAGGGTTGTACCATTTGGTACCTTCTTGGAATTCGTGCAAAAAGATTGAGGGGTCTTTGGTGGGGTTTCAGTGTTCAAACTTGGTCACCATCTTCATTAGGGTATATTGCATTTGGTTTCACATCAATAGGGTGAGTTGTGAGAGAGATATGTGCATTTTAGTGAGATATTAGGTTGTTGGTTATGCATTTTAAGAACAGGTCTGTCACAAATCAGAACATTGAGATTGGTCTTTGAGTGGAGTTATTGGTCTTGGTGCTATTGTTAAGCAAGGGAGAGTCTTCCAATCTGTTGCAGCACTATCTAGCTCTAATCTTATGCTCTTAGCAGGCATTCTTCATTATATTGTAAGCTGAACAGTAGTACTGTCAGCATTTCTTCTAAACTTGTTCTTCATGCTTTGTAATACCCACTGAATAAGTGGAAGACGCTAGCTTGCCGCCTATTTACATTTGAATTGCATTGTAGTACTTAGCATCTCCGCCATATGGTAGCTCCATTCCCACTCCGGGTTTGAAAGCACATTCTTGGTGTTGAGTTTACTTTCAGCACTTGTAGTTGGTAGAGATCCTCTGACCATATGTTCGTCCATCTTGGGCACATTCTTGGTTAGAGTTACTTTCCAGCATGCATTAAGATCCTCTAACCATATGCTCACACCTTGCCCAACTCAGGATCCTGGTGTACATTCTTGGTTAGAGTTGTATTCCGCATCGTTTTGGTTTAAGTGCTAACCCTAACGGATGTGTGTTGCATTGCTTACTGTAATCCAAAAAGTGAAAAAATTGGTTCGGAATATTTCAGGCAACTTTATAACCATAGGTAAAAAGAGAAATGATAGATAATGGTTAGGCATAGTAACCAATTAAGTGCATTCAAAATATATGATCTAAGAACATTAGACTAATTTCAGGGCTCCTTTAGAGACTTGGGCACCTATTGTAGTGCACCCCATAGAATATGAGATTTTTAACATCCACAAGGACAAAGATAACCTATGTGACAGCAGACCTGTTCTTTTAGGTTTCGGAATTGCTGATTGTTACAATAAGTGCAATTCCAAACTATACATTATCCATCCTTGAGGTTTATTTGGATATACTGAAATTCTAGAACTACAAGAACAAACCCAAGAGTGAATATATGACTTTTAGGGTCAGTGAAAATATTGGCATAGAATAAAGAATTACCCAGGCTAAGTAGAATAAAAAGTCAGATTTTTGTTTACTCCAGTTCTATGGATCAAAAAATGGTCTATATATCACTAGATGAGATTTTGGATAAAACATGATATATTCTTATTCCTAAGTAAATCAATTAAAGAACTAAGAAAGACAATTCAACTGAATTAGCAATAAACTTTTCCATGGACCAGCTAGAAGTCAAACCTAAGACCACCTATTTGTTGTTGGGGTGCTCTACCACTGACCTACCCACCCTCTTGGTTATCAGTCCATCTATAGTTCAGATGTGCCTCATTTTCCTACACACCCCTTGAGCCACATTGCAAGTGCTTGGGGCTCTTAGCTTGGCCCAGCTCTACTAACCTAGGCTTTGATACAATGATAAACTTTTCCATGGACCAGCCAGGAGTCGAACCTAGGACCACCCTTTTGCTGCTGAGGTGCTCTACCACTGAGCTACCAGCCCTCTTGGTGACCAGTCCATCTATGGTTGAGGTGTGGTTCATTTTCCAACAATTAGAGCCTCAAAATCTTCCACATTTCATTCAGTTGTCAATTTTAGGAGATATGTGTCAATGTAATGATCTCGATTGCCATAGATCTACAATCTAGTATTAAAGACAAGAAGTAGAACCCTTCAGGAATAAAAATTACCGGGATTTTTATAACTTCATCGCGCTTCCATCCCAGAGGATTATAGAAAACAATTGCCTGAATGCATAACAATGAAGAAATGGACAATTCAGTCAGTAACTGGAATTTAATTAGAATGAAAAGCCACTGCAGATGAATTAAAACTATGTCAAACCAAAGTATAAATGAAAGCACACCAGACTCTTCCCAGCATCTAAATCAGCTTCAGATTTGGGGCAGTAGCTGATATTCATGAGAGGGCACTGTCAAAGCAAGACATGAAAGTTATAGATTACTATTTCTAGAAGCATTGTCACTACTAGAGAAGCAGAAAAACTATCCAATAAGAATATTATTCATGTATGCCTATGAGAATTCAAACTGAAAGCATGAAGTTCTATGTTTATTTCTTACTTTTCATAATCAAACACTTCATTTGAACAGATCTTATACTATCTAGTTCAATATCAGACATTCTGTTTTGGACAATGTACCTGTTCGAGTTTTATTTTATCCCTTGAAATACTTGCTGAATCCATTTCCTCAAATAAATTTTCCTTTTCTGGTTCTGTCTGAGCTCTTTGCACACTGGAAATCTTATCTCCACAGAATTTACTTGATTTGCCACTCATAAGGCAGACTAATGCTGAGCTCATTACATTCTCAGCCTTCAAAGAAACATTGACGAGAAAATAAACTTTACCATCATTCTAAAACAATATCAGATAAGTGACAACCTGTCACTTGGAGAGACTACATGACTACTGTAACCACAAAAAATAAAGAACTTTAATGAAATTAGATAAGTAGTGATAAGGACTTGAGATTGTGACACTCAGTTTAAACCTCTAGAGAGCCATATGAAAGACGTGCAGCATAATCATTGGCCACATGTTGTTTTGAAGTACCAGCTACTGCATCATGGTGCTGTGCAACTGCCATTGCTTCTTCCAAAGAATAGGTGTTAGGCTTTCCCTTATTTCTACCCACAAGAAACTCTAACTGTCTTGCTGCCTGCAAAAATTGTTTTACTAATATATTCATGAAATGAAGGTAAGAAGAAAATAGTGACCCTATAAAAAGAGTCAATGGAAAGCAATTTCTTAGGCACAAACACACCTGAAGAAACCCTGAGAGCTTTCTCACATAACCTTTTAAACCAGGACGACTAGTGAAATATCCTGTCCAGTAAGCATTTGAGTAGTCTGCATATCTGCTCAAACATGAAATAAAGAGTTTTTTCAATATTGCCAAAATAAAAGAATTTAAAGTTTATAATATTATATCAATAGCAATAAAGAGTTGAAAAATAGGAAGAAAATATGGCTCAGTGAGAAGTATATTAGAACACCGTTTACAAAGAAATGACAAAATGAAGATTTGTGGCCTTCTAAAAGTTATAATTTGCAAGGACTAGCTCATCAAATAAATATTTGTGGTTATTTAAAGCCTGAAACTTTGATATCCTGGAAGGAAATTGGCATGCTATAATCAATCTATCTCTCAACTTTAGTTTTCTTTACACTTGTAGCAGTTTACAGACATTCAAACTTTATAGTTTATATTGCACCAACAGGTGTTTTTCATCTCACCCACGACATATTGTTTCTCTTCCATTCTAAAAACAGCATCACTTGTTACAGAGAATATGGAACAAATGATGCTATAATACAGGCTTATATAGTCACTTTAATTTAAAAAGGCAAAGATGATGATAAATTGGGAGTTGTGAGCAATTGTGGACCGCAGGACGGAGCTTTGGCAACATGTCAAATCGCCTAAATGAATTCAATACATTAATCAGCGAATTGATTTCCATAAACATAAATTTGGATGACGAAATCAAAGTGACGAGGGAGCAAACCCAAGACACAGAATAACACTCACAAAATAGAGAATAATATTTTATTCAAAAATATGGAACTCTTACATGCAGAGGATCTCAAATCCTCGAGCTCTGTGATACATGCAAATTCAGACTTACAGAAAATTACCCCAGATTCCCCTTTCGCAGCATGCGAACTTCTTTCCCCAAAAAGTTATCCAAAAATCAAAAACTAGCCCATAAATAGCCCCTTTTCGATTTGGAGCCAAAAACAACATTCGAGATAAGATTTTTGGTGGTTTGGCGCCAAAATTACAATTTGAAATTCAAAAACTAAGTCCTAATTCGAAAATTGGCAATTTCCAAAAATCGGCCAACTTCTAGAAGCCATAACTTTTGATCCGGGACTCCGTTTTTCGAACCATTTGCACCATCGGAAAGGTCTCGGAGTGAAGAATGCGCTAAGAACCAGCACCGTTGGTTCCAACGATTTATGGACCCGTACGGGACCGTTTAGTGCCTCAAACTGGACTCAGAAGGTTTTTCAGGGCAAAAAGCAGAAATTGGAACTTGAATAACTTTCAAACCATGAATGATCTGGACCTGATTCTTTCGCCAAAGTGCTTATTTTTGCATCAAGAACCTTCCCATAAATTTCTATCTTCCCACGCCATAAAATTCACACCTGCTAAAAATAGCAGTTGAGCAAAAAAAGCAGAAAAGCAGTTCTGAAAGTTGGAAACTCTTATTCGACGAAAAGGGTATCCAGAAATGCAAAAACATCTACAAAAAGAAAACAATAGGAACATAAATGGAAAGCATCTTTTTGGGTGATGCAAGATTGCCCTCACACCACTGGATACTCCTGCATCAGACACCCAGGGTAATTTGAGAAGTGACCCCGTCACGTCTCAGATGGTTGAGGAAAACCCAAATAGTCAACCTCTGCTTTAGACAACCAGGATGAATCCTCCACAGGCCTTCCTCTCCACTTCACCGGATATTCTTCATATTGCTTGTTTCTGGTACTCCTTCCCACACAGCTATCCAGGATTTCTTCAATCTCCTCCTTTTCTGAAGTAGGTGTTGGAATGCCACACTGTTCCATTGTTGGTACTTCCTCTGCGCCACCTTCATGATACTCTGTCAAATTTGAAATATTGAACACAGGGGAAATGTTGACTCCAACCAGCAACTCTACCTCATATGCATTCCCTAATTCATGCCTCTTCACAATTTTACAGGGACCAAACTTCTTCATCTTCAATTTGTTATAGGTTCCCACTGGAAACCTTTCTTTCCTCAAGTGGACCATCACTTCATCACCAATCTGAAACTCCTTATACCTCCTCTTCTGATCTTCCTTAGCCTTATACCGCATATTCATCTTGTTAATATGTTCTCTTACCTTCTCATGTATATCCTTGATGTGCTCTGCAAAGTCTTCGGCTTCGGCACTTGTCTTCTTCTCTTGGTCCATCTTCCTCAATTCTGGAGCGGTCCTAGGACTACCTCCATACACAATCTGGAATGGTGATCTACCAGTACTTCTATTGACAGAATTGTTGTAAGAAAATTCTGCCTGGGGTAAGATCAAGTCCCATCCCTTGGATTTATCTCCTACCAAGCATTTCAGTAGGTTACCCAAACTTCTGTTCACAACCTCAGTCTGCCCATCAGTTTGTGGATGGTGTGCAGAACTGAACTTCAACTCTGTCTTCAACTTTTTCCACAAGGTCCTCCAAAAGTATCCCACAAACTTGGTATCATGATCTGAGACTATACTCTTTGGCAGACCATGTAGTCTCACCACTTCTCTGAAGAACAAGTCAGCAATGTGGACTGCATCATGGGTCTTCTGGCATGGGATAAAATGTGACATCTTCGAAAACCTGTCAACTACCACAAATACTGAATCATTCCCTCTCTGTGTCCTTGGCAAACCAAGAACAAAGTCCATACTTATATCCTCCCACGGCCTCTCTGGTACAGGTAAGGGCTAATACAACCCAGTCTTCTGGCTCACTCCTTTAGCCATCTGACATACCCTGCAACTCTGCACAAACTTCTTCACATCTTGTGATAACTGAGGCCAATAATAATGCTCACTGATAATGGCAATGGGCTTACTTTTTTGGCTCATCACTGCTCCAATGGCACAACCACTGGCATCACAATCCACTTGAAACACCTTATTGAAATCTGGGAGGGCTAAAACTGGTTGCTCTGTCACCTTCTGCTTCAACAAATCAAAACTCTTCGCTGCTCCAGTGCTCCACTTGAACTCTTTTCTATCCCCTCATTGTTTCAGTCAGGGGTGCACAAATACTACTGAAGTTTCTAATGAACTTTCTATAAAAACTGGCCAAACCATGGAAAGATCTCACCTCAGTAGCAGTTCTTGGGATAGGCCATTCTAGAATAGCCTTCACCTTCTCTAGGTCCATCTTTAGACCCTCTGCTGAGACAACAAACCCCAAGTACACTAATTCTTTTTTAACAAAGCTACACTTTTTCAAATTTATCAACAGTTTCTCCTCTCTCAACTTCTCAAAAACCCTAAGAATATGCATTAAATGCTCATCCAAGTTCTTACTGAAAATCAAAATATCATCTAAATACACAATGACAAAACTTCCCAGAAACTCTTTCAGTACCTCATTCATGAGCCGCATGAATGTGCTCGGTGCATTGGTTAGCCCAAAAGGCATGACTAACCACTCGTACAGGCCCTCCTTGGTCTTGAAGGCATTCTTCCATTCATCACCCTCTCGAATCCGGATCTGGTGATATCCGCTCTTCAGATCAATCTTCGTGAAGTACTGTGCTCCACTCAAATAGTCCATCAGGTCATCCATCCTTGGCAAGGGAAATCTGTACTTGATTGTTATCTTATTTATGGCTCGGGAGTCTGTACACATCCTCCACTCCCCATCCTTCTTTGGTGCTAGCACTACAGGTATTGCACATGGGCTCAAACTCTCTCAATCAAACCCTTTCTCAACAACTCCTGAACTTGTCTGTTCAACTCCTCATTTTCTGCAGAGTCATTCTATGAGCTACCTTATTTGGCAAACTGCTCTAGGGATCAAGTCAATCCGATGACTGATCTTCCTCATTGGTGGTAAACCCTTAGGTACGTTATCAGAAATAATCTCCTGAAACTCATCCAATAGTCCAAACTTCTAATGGCACCTTCTCACTATCTTCCTTTTCCATTCTAGGAATCAATGCATAACACATACGCCATACTCATGCCTTCTAAAAATTTCTTTCTATCAACAAAACAAATTCTAGCACTACTGCATACCTTTTCTTCGTCCTTCTTCAGGGGTTTCAACTTATGACGGACTCCATTCTTCATCAGTGAGTAGTGTTTGCATGGCCATCATGTACAGCACGCCTATCGAATTGCCACGGCCTCCCCAACAACATGTGACATGCATCCATGGGAATGATATCACATAGTACCTCATCACGATAGCTTCCGATCTTGAACTTCACCAGGCACTGCTCACTGACCAGAACTTTGTGGTCTTTCTGCAACCAGGCAATCCGATATGGATGTGGATTCCTTTCCCTTTTCAACTTCAACTTCGTAACCATCTCTTCTGACACCATATTATCTGTGCTCCCACTGTCAATAATGACATCACAACATTTGTCTTCACACTTGCACCTTGTGCGAAATAGATTCTTCCTCTATTTTGGCTCCTTCTCTTCAATCACCAGAGCTCTTCTAACCACTAGGCTTCTCCCCTTTCAGCATCATCTAAATGTTCGATTGAGCTCTCTCATCTACATAACCTTTCTACGTGACCTTTTCCGGGCTCTCTCGGTTCTCGTCCTTTCCTTTGTTTGTGGGATTATCTTATAGGCTCGATGCCCTCTTTCTTTTCACCACTACCGGAAACAAGTTCCTCCGAAAACCACCTCTTTCCCCTCTCGCCCTCGAAGCCTTCAGATCTTTCCTCGGCTCCTACCTTTTTGATTTACCATTGTTTTGATCAATACGGCGAAGTATCATTCCTCCGATTCACTAAAATTTTATCCCCTTATTTCTTTGCTCCTGTCTTCCCGACTCACCCTTCCGCTGACCTTCCTCGCCTGAAGTTTGCCAACCTGAGTTCAGCTTCTCCCTCAACTTTCGTAAAACTGGCGTATCCTTCACTGGTGGTCATTCTAACTGCTTATTCTTAATGCTCGGTCGAACCCATTAAGATAATCGGCTAATTTTCTCCTTGTTAATCTCTCGTGATACCCTTTCTCGATGACTTCATCTGAAATCTTTTCTCAGGATTCTTTCACGATCTACTTTGTTTAACCTTTGTAATCAGATCTAACTCAGGTTCATCATAATTGCTTCAGTTTCTCCACCATGCGATCCCAATTGTTGATCTTTCCTTTTCCTCTTTGATTTCTCTCCAACTGGACCTCTTTCCACCAAATATTGGCATGGCCCTTCAGCTTCAGTTTTGTAAACTTAACCCGATCTAGGTCCTCTATTTCTTCATATGTACTCAAAATACTCTTCTAACTCGTTGATCCAGCCGGATTTAACCCTTTTCCGGTTCAAACTTCCGAATAATCAACTTTATTTTGTCCGTTTTATCTTCAAATGGCCCTTTATTAGCCGCGATCTAATCTTGATCACCTGCTTCTTCCTCTTCTATGTCCACCTTCCACCTCTTCTTCATCGCCACTCTTCCTCTCGCCCTCGGGAGCCCTGAACCTCGCCTCCAATGGATCTCTCTTCCACCAGCCGCTTCTCGCCACCTTCTACCACTCCTCGAACCACCATCAGCCTACTTCTCGCATCACTCTTGAGGTGCATCTTTGAATACCTCAACCCACAACTGAGTCCTAGTGCTTAATCAAAGGCCACAATCGGCGAGACATCCGGCCCACACGCCCAAGAAAATCCGGCCTCATACCACCGGACGGTGAAACCAAAACACAGAATAACACTCACAAAATAGAGAAGGATATTTTATTCAAAAATATGGAACTCTTACATGCAGAGGATCTCAAATCCTCGAGCTTTTTGATATATGCAAATTCAGACTTACAAAAATTACTCCCAAATTCCCCTTTCGCAGCATGCGAACTTCTTTCCCAAAAGTTATTCAAAAATCAGAAACTAGCCCATAAATAGCCCCTTTTCAATTTGGAGCCAAAAATAACATTTGAGATAAGATTTTGGCAATTTGGCACCAAAAAGTATAATTTGAAATTCAAAAACTAAGTCCCTCATTCGAAAATTGGCAATTTCCAAAAATCGCCAACTTCTCGAAGCTATAACTTTTGATCCGGACTCTGCTTTTCAAACCGCTTAAATCTCGGAGGAAGAACGCGCCAAGAACCCTTCTACTAGTTCTCGATCATTTCCTCGACCTCGCACGGACCGCTTAGTGCCTCAACTAGGACTCTCAAAGTTTTTTCAAGGCAAAAGTAGGAAATTGGAACTTGAATAACTTTCAAATCATGGAATAATCTTGACCCGATTCTTTTGCCAGTAAGCTTATTTTTCCATCAAGAACCTTCCCGTAAATTTGTTTCTTCTCATGCCTTAAAATTGACACCTACAAAAAATAGCAGTAGAGCAGAAAAAGTAGAAAAGCAATTAGGAAAGTTGGAAACTCTTATTGGACAAAAACGGTATCCCGAAGTGCAAAAACATCTACAAAAAGTAAACAACAGGAACATAAATGGAAAGCATCTTTGGTGATGCAAGATTGCCCTCACACCACTGGATGCTCCTGCATCACAAAGCCATCTTATTGTTGTGTTGTCTACTGGACAGCTAGGAAGGTGTAGTGATGGCAATCAGCAATTCAGTGTCTGGCAAAAAACACACTAAAATTCGATGATGTTCTTGCCACTCTTCTTTGCGAAGACATGAGGAGAAAATATCAAGGAAACTCATATGATGATGCCTTGATTTTTGGAAATAGAGGGAGACATCAAGAAAGAGGCAAAAATAATAATAGGAGGAGATCAAAATCTGCAAAGAGATCTAAGTCTAGAGGAAGAAATGGAGGTTGCTGGTTTTGTGGTAAAGGATGCACCAAGAAGGATTGTTAGTCATATAAGAAAGTGAAAAATCAGTCAATAAACAATGAAGTTAACACCACATATGAACAAGATGAAGGTGCATTAGTCTTGTCAACAAGAAAAACTACAAATGATTTGTGGGTGTTGGACTCTGGTGCCCCTTTTCATGCAACCTCATGCCAGGAAGCTTTCAAAAATTATCAAGAAGGTAAATTTGGTAAAGCCTACCTTGGTGACAACGAACCATGTGATGTAATGTTGAGATTAAAAAATGGAAATAAGTGGTTGTTGTGGGATGTGAGACATGTTCCCAAGCTTAAGAGAAATTTTATTTCCGCACGACAGCTTGATGCTCAAGGATGTAGCATCACATTTTCTTCAAACACTTGGAAGCTAACCAAAGGAGCCTTAGTGATTGCAAAGGGCAGCAAATTGGGCACTTATATGTGCTAGAGAGCCACACTGAAGTGGGAGTTGTGAGCAATTGTCGACAGCAGGACGGAGCTTTGGCACAAGAGGCTCGGGCATATGAACAAGGGACTTGAAATTTTTCTCAAAAGAGACCAACTTCCAAGTTTGAAATCTATTGAATTGGAGTTGTGTGAGCATTATATCTATGGCAAACAAAGGAAGATCAGTTGGACATGACAAGAAGTCAAAGCCTTTGGAGCTCGTGCACTTAGATGTGTTTGGTCCTATGGACACAACCTTTATTGGAGGAGAAAACTATTTTGCTACTTTTCTTGATGATTGCACTTGTAAAGTATGGGTTTATATGCTAAATAGGAAATCAGAAGTATTTAGCAAATTTAAAGTTTTCAAAGCTATTGTTGAAAATCAAACCAACAATAAAATCAAATGTTTAAAAACAGATAATGGTGGAGAGTTTTGCTCTTTGGAGTATGATAATTTTTGTGCAGATAATGGCAACCAACGTATCAAGATTGTTCCATTCACCCCTCAAGAAAATGGTGCAGCTAAGAGGATGAATCGAACAATTTTGGAAAGAGCTCGGTGTATGCTCTCTAATGCAGATTTTGGCAAGGAATTTTGGGCAGAGGCAGTTAACACAACGATTTATTTGATCAACCAAGGCCCTTTATCTTGTTTGGAATTTAACATTTCAGAGGAGAAATGGTTGGGAAGACGAATTTCCTACAATCGCCTACAAGTCTTTGGTTGCAAAGTGTTTGCTCACATTCCCAAGGAGAAGAGAATGAAAGTGGATCCCAAATCAAAACGGTCTATCTTTGTTGGCTATGGAGAAGAACAATACGGTTTCAGATTGTGGAACCTGATTGCCAAAAAACTAGTTTGCAGTCGGGATGTGGTCTTCAATGAAAAGGTGTTTCCAGGTCTTCAAGCATAGGGGACACAAGTAAAAGAGTATGTGCCATTATCAAATATCACAAATGTCAATGATATATCTACATAGGCACCGACACCTAGAGATTTACAATGTTTGGAAAAAGGTAATACCTTACGACTACCACCAAACAATTTATGTGATGAACCCTGCTGGCTCACAACTCAAACCCCTGTATTTTGCTTATCTTATTTGTGTTTTTTAGTTTTTTAAAGAAAGTTTGTAGACAAAAGAGAAGGGGCGCATCATATAAAAATCTCATAAAATGTAAATCTGAGCTATTTTCTACATAATGGAAGTGCAGAAGGTATTATTTAACTGAAACAAATAGATCACAAATGATAAACATACCCGAAAGCTTCCAGATTATTTATTTAAGAAAGTCAACTCGCCAGCTAAGAATGGTGAAAACTGGCATATATGGACGCCTGGCCTCCAGAAATGACTTCTCCCACTCTGAAACAGGATACAAAGGGCTAATAGGAGTAACCGCCAAGAATGAAGCTCAAACAGGAACCAAAAAGATGGCGCTTTAGCTATAAGTTTCACACGCCAAACCTCTAGGGAGGCACAAATCCCAAGGCAAATGGTACGACCAAGGAAGGAACAAAAGGAACAAAGTTGAAAGCTGAGATCTGTTGAAGATGACGTCTCTGGTGAAGAAACCCCCTTCCTTATTGCAAACAAGTATAAACTGAATAATAAAACGCTGATTGAAGCATGTAGAACCTCTGAATGAAGCCCTCATAGTTGCACTAATTCAACTGGTCTCTCACAGTCTCAAAAATGCTCAACATTGAAGAGATCACGTTCTCCAATGGAAGATTTGCTCAAACCCTGATCACAGACGAAAGCACGGAAGAAAACCAATGGCAAAGTTGAAATAATCAATAATAGAGTTTCTCATTGCCAAAATGCCTAATATTCCAAAAGGCACACATTTCAAGAAAAGGATGCCACTTTCATCATTTAAATCTTTTAAAATATATTTAAGTCCTTTTTCAATAGTTTGGACTTAAATACTTGGGCGCCAACTTTTATGTTTTAAGTGATTTAATTTTAAATCACCTTTTTATGAATATTTAAGTGATATAAAAAAAATAAAATCAATTTGACTTTATAATAAATTATTAAGTTAATATAACTTAAATCACTTAAATAATCATAACTTCCTCAAAATTCCATATTTTTCTGTGCCATCAGAAGCTGTCAACTCCTGAACTGCCAAGGCCTACAATGAGCCAATCACTGAACTCTGAAAATGAGAATGACCAACTCCTCCAGAAAATACCACTGACCCTCTAACCAATCCAGTTAACCCACAACGGTCCAAGAAATAGGCTAACACACTGCACCTGATAACTGACTAGAGCGGGGACATCACAATTTAAGTCTACCGCAATAGTCACATATACCACAGGACTCTTTACATATGTCGCAGGCCTCTTTACATATACCACAAGATGCCAACTTACATTCATTGCCATATAATGACCACCCAAGTACTTTCACACCACCTACTAGAAATTCAAACTCGCAACCTCCTGCATAGCAATTACATCCACCATAGCCTCCTCCAATAGTTTCATTGCCTTTTCCTACCGTTGACGTAATTTTAGACCGCACTAACACGTAGTAACAAAGTCGTCGCTCTGAACGACGCCTATTCTCTGATCAAAGTGTATCCCGACGCTAAGATTGCCGTGAAAGTTCATGCTCAACCTCCGTCTCTTTAGTGCAATAGCTCAGTTTGGCTTGATGTGATATTGCTGGTATGTCAAGGGGACTTACGTAGTTGTTCAGACTTCTCGCAGTTAGCAGTTGATATGTAATTTGAAGGGGATTCTTACGTGTATGATTTGGCAATGTGTATCCTTTTCTAAAACTAACAAGAAGTATGCGGAAAGTAAAAGGGAAAGGGCCTAAGAAATTTGTACTCTATTCTAAATGCAAGGTATGTGGGGCTTCGTCTCAATAACTTCAACCAGATTTCACCTAGCCTCCGTCGGACAGCCTCAGCAAAATCGGTGCAATCTTCAAAGGGGATAGCGGAAGGTATTCAAGTTACAGTTTAACATACGTACACCATCAGAACAACGCATATAAGTATGTAAGCCATAACCGAAGTCAAGCACAAAATAATGTCCAGTTGACCACGCAAGGCAGACTTATCATCAACAAGCCGCTAGTGGTATGGAATAAAATGAAGCTATCTCAATGAAATACCACACACCAAAGTAAGCTACTTGCATGAATTTAATCTACTTGGATACGAAAGGAAGAAGAAACCTTGCTAGCATTTCATGACAAGACGAATTTCACCATCAATGAAAAGATCTATTATCATAAAATGTATTACACAACAATCTCCTCAAAAGTTTTCAAAAGGGAAAACTTTCTCTCTTCTCCAAATTATGCAAAAATGCTCTACACTACTACACTATCTAGCTCTAAGGCTAATGCTCTCTCAATGTCTACTCTGGTTCTGAATCCTAATGTCTTACAAATGAGGGGGACTCCCCCTTTTATAGCTAGCCAAGTCCCAAAGGACGGCTAGGGCTACAATCAATAGAGTGGCCAGAATCGTGCCACCTCAGCCCTAACCCTAAAAACTGCCAGAATAGGGAGTGGTACATTAAATGAATCAAAGATTCCCACTCACTCCCAAAATAGCAAATGTAATAAATGCTCAGTCTTCTAGAAGATCCTCGTCCAGTAGTGTGTTCCCATTAGCCTTCTCTCTGACTGCCAACTCAACAAATCTGCTAAGTACGGCCTCAACCTCCTCAACCGAAATAGATGGAACACAATCTAACTGAAACTCTAACACTGTAACTGAGTGCTCGTGCCTTGTACAAGATTTTCTCCAAGCAGCCAAGGAGTCCTGCGTGTTCTGGATCAAAGTGGAGAATGTAGCAGTATTTTCAAAGTCATCTTGTACGAAGGTCTTAACATCTGCGAAGAAGGGAACCAGCAAACCCCTCAAATTATCAAAACTTATCTCCTCTGGATTCAGCCGCCTAGCAAATATGGCCTCGAAGGTGTTCTGAACTCCATCTATAATATTGGCCATAGCCTTGTGAATCCTGGCTGAATCCGCCTGTGCTGCATCAAAGAAGCCACGCCCTGTGATAGCCGAAGAATACCACCGAGAGAAATCATATCGGTCATTCGCTTGAATGACACCTCCATCAATCAGCAACTGCAATGGCACATGCCTCAACGCCTCAAGACGCTGGATCACCTTACTCTGATAGATGGAAGCATCGCCCCAAGCATGATCCACCGCATCCATTCGTGCCAAAATAGTAGAGGCCTGCTGAAAAGCAAAGGATAGGTCCTCCATGAATTTCTCTGTCTCCGCACGAACCCCTGTGACCCATTTGTCTGCCTCCTGTGCCATCCTCCCCAATTCTACCAAGCCGCTGATCGACTCCCTAGGAATATCTGCTGGAGGCTCTACCACTGGTACAGCCTGCCCTCGAGAACGAGACAACTGCTGAACATATCCAACTAACGCCTTGTGTTCTCGTTTCAACTTCTTGTATTTTCCTTCTTTCTTGAATAATCTATCCTTAAGGGCAAGGAAGGAGTTATCGCACTCCTCAATAATCTGTGCACCAGTAGGGCGTCCCAAGTCAAGAGTGGTGACTACATAGTTTTCCGGAGCTGCTTCATTCCGGTCACACTCGACTCGTGGGACAGCAACGTGAAGGGTGCGAGAGCCATCCTCATCAGTGGAGATCTTCGAAAACTTTCTTGCCTTCTTCTTTGGCGGAGGAGCACTGATCCGGTTCAAAAACTCTTCCATCTCAACCGCTGGATCAATCTCGCCGGGCTCCTTCGCGATTGCCTCTAGTTTAATCGGGCACCTCTTATATAGTGCATAACAAAGGCCGCGTTCGGCTCGGACTTCTTAACTGCTCCACTTCTTCTCATTCTCGCGGTGCTCATCGCCCTCAAGTGGGTCGAGTGTCACCCCGCCGACACTATATTCGTCATCATCATCATTCATGGTCAGCCTCATTCCTGCTGAAATTGAGGGTCAAGAATTGTCCCTCTATCATCCTCGCTGATCCCGCCGATCAACCCTAACAGTACATTGGCACTCGCCACTGACTTCTCCTCGGTGGAGGCTAAAGGTCATCCTCGGTGATTCCTCGCACCAGCCCAATGTAACCCCATCAGCAAATAAAGACACCTTCCCGTATGCTTGGAGAACGCGGTTCCAAAGGTACCGCCATCAGAACTCGTGGAGGTTCTCGGGCTGAATTATTTTTCTTTCCTCGACTCGGGTCCTCTTGTGGATTCGCTTTCTTCCTTCCTGCGGGTGGGCGCCCCAGGATCTCCCATCAAGTTGTAAGTCAGCAATGGACTCTACTCTTTCAATTCTGTCACTACTTACTCCACTCCATGCCCTGGTGAATGTCATAACCGGGATAGAGAGAGTATCAAGGTCGGCAACCTCGGGCTCTGACCAATCAATAGGCGGAAGTGGAGTGTCCCGAACGGCTGCATAGTCTGGATGAACAACATCCATGTCCTCATTAACCTGGTCCGGAACCGGAACTACCTCACACTCCCTGATCAGAGTAATCGGCAACCGAGAGAACATTCTCTTTCTCACTTCAATCTCATCAATTGCATCAGCCCAATAATCCTCAATGGTGGCCTTGTGTTTGAATTCCTCTGACAACACCCAGTTGATGTTATGGTGCGGGTCATAGTGTTGTCTACTAGTGTGATATGAGAAATGATAGAATTGAAGCTCACTTTCAGCTTCTCTACATGCCTGTATTGAAGGACAAACCTCGTCCGAGTTGCCCATCACAACTGGAAACTCTATCCCTCCTTTCTTCTTTTTCTTTTGGATTTTGTCAAAGGCCAGCAACTGTCTAGCTATCTCTAGCATTATTATCTTATCGGTTGGGTACTTAGGCAGCCTATATGGGTATGAAGAAAATCCCTTGCAGCCTAATGTATGAAAATCTTGAAATTGTATAAACCAAAGACTCCATACCTTCTAATCAGCCTCCCTGGCATTTCTAGAGATTCCCCGTGACCGTGAACCCTCTCCCAAGCAGCCCCTCGCGGATGTACATGGTGAATGAATCGCTGACACGCTTGTAATGGCCGTGATCAGAAGGTGCAACCTGCGGTAATACACGCCTCATGGATTTTGAACTGGTGGGAGCCACAACCGATGGGTTCTTTGTAAGAAATCCCCCTGTACCTCGTCATCCGTGCCAACATGTAAATGAGATAGGAACTCATGTAAAATGTCTTTGTCCTCCGCAAACTCAGGAGCTGCTCATGTATGTTATCGCTGATCATCTCAGCCCAATTGACATAATCCTTTCCTTCTAACACCAGGTTGATATAATAAAACATCCACGGCTCAAAAATATAAGACTGTGGGCATCCACCAACCCTGCTCAGCAACATGACGAGATCACAATATTCTTGTTTCAAGTCCTCTGCTATGATCTGCTTTGGCAGTTTCGTACGAGACGGCCTCGGAGTGCTCATCCAGTGAGTGTTAATAGTGTCCATGCATCGTTCAAAGGCAGAAGCATACATACGCTCCGCTCGCTCCCTGGATTTGTAGATCATGTTTCTATGCACCGGGATCCCAAAAGCTTCACCAATGGCTGCCGGAGTGAGATTGGCAAGTACTTGGCCATCTGGTGACGTGATCGACCGGTGTTCTTTCTCGTAACAGTTGGCGCACTCCATAATCAACTCTGAACACTGAATAGCTGGCGGAAAACCAGCAGCTGCATATAACCCACTTCGGACGATGTTGTGCGAAGTGACCGAAGCCCGATGACTTCCAATCCCGAACAGCCTATTCTTGAATGTTTCCAGGTTGACAGAGCCCAGGTTCGTGTCTGTCAACTTGCCCAACTTTGAAATGAACTTTGATTCCGGCATGAACGTCTTGCTCAGCTTCTTGATCGTAGCTTGTCGGGAGGCACCATTGTCCTTTCCGGTTGTCCTCGCTTCAGCCATCTGCAACATAACAAACTTTCATCAGCAATTAAATTTAATAAAACAAGACATGATATAGGGGCTGCAGTTGAATTCCAGAGGCTGCAATATCTTTCATGTTTGCAAACCTCAGCCTCTTCTCTGAATAAATTCGAATTCCGACACTTAGAACAGATTTCTAAGTGAACTCCGATGATTTTACTTCAACCAGCAATCAGCAAATTGAACCTCAACCACTTCGTACTTCAAACAGCAAATTTTAAACTTCTATATCCTTGCACTTCAAACCAGCAATCAGCACATAGCGAACTTCTTAATTTTGCACTTCAGACTATCAACTAGCAATCTCACAAACTAGCACTTTCGTATTTTTGAGTTCTCAACATTTCAACTCAATACAAGGCGTCCTTTCAATTCTACTCCAGCAATGGCGTTTTTCTTTACTAAGCTCAATTAAGATAAGCAAGTTTGAATCCAAATTCTTAGCAATCGGCGTACTTACCTCAATGAATCAGATTTCAGCCACTAGCAAAGTCGTACCTCCTCAAGCACTTAAGACGTCTTCTTCAACTCTCAACAAACCCAAGCTCCAGCAAAACACCTCTCAGCAATAAATTTAATCAACTCCCAAGTGCGCCTCTTCAGCAAACTCAACTTCTCAGCAACAATTTCGAATTCTTTCAAGCCTCAGCAACTCACTGCAATGCTTCACTCTCAGAGCAAGTTCGACTTCCAGTTGTGAAAATGAGTGAAAAACTTCTCCATTTTATAGCTAGAATTCAAATTCTAGAAGACGTTATTTTTAGCCAGTGCCATTAAACTCCACTACTCCACTTCAAGAATTCGAATTTTTCCCTCTCTGGCTTTTCTGACACTTGTCTCCAGTCGTCGGGAATATTATTCTTCTAGAAACTTGACTTTGACTGACGTTTTGAATTCCTCTTCGAAAAATTTAATTTAACTTCATCATATTTTATTCACCAGCTGGAGCTCCGTTACTTGAATTCAAATTTTTAACTCCATCATCTACTCTGGAAAATTCATCTTCGAAGAATTTAATCACAATCATCTAGGCAATTCCCTTCGTATTCATCGTTCGAAGAAAGTTCACTCTGAAAACTCATTTATTTGAATTTGCCTTAGAAAATTTAAAATTCTCCCTTAGGAAAATTCATAACTTAAACACTGATCAAATTCCCTACTGAAAAAGTGTCGGCGAAGCTTGAAAGATTTAGAAATCCATTCATCATCACGAACATTCAGTACCCAGAAGCAAATTTTTGCTAGAATGTCTCGAATTCATGGGTACCCAATGAACGGGTTCATTTAATTTTTCGAATTTTGAACCTTAGAAAAATATCATTTCCATCATTTAAACTCGTTCTTCGCCTGTGATCACTCTGCGTTGCCTTGAAAAAAAAACGAATCACCTTGCGTTATCATCATCTCTGACTTCATCACTGAGAAAAAAAATGCTTGCCTCGAAAAATTTTCATCAACTTGAAGCTCTAGGCGTATTTTCCAAGGAAAATAAATTTGCCTTAGGAAATATTTTAAAATCTTCTTTGCACTTTTTTGAAATCTTGCCTTAGAAAATATTTTGTTGATTGCCAGTGGAGAGGAACTTTCACTTAGAAAATTTTTATTAACTCCATCCCCGGCACGCCTTGCACATTTTATCTTTACCACATCACTTGGAAAATATTCATTCAAAAAGAGCCCAACGCCTTAGATAAATTTAACACTTAGAAAATATTTCATTTCCTCCCCTGAGCGCTTAGCATACTTCATTTTATTCTCAACGCCTTGAAATGCCTTTGAAAAATTTTCCAACACCTTATAACTCCCTTGCTCTAGGCGCACACTTTACCTAGCATTTTATTCCACACCTTCAAATATTTTCCAACGCCTAGCATATCACCCTCAACGCCTTCAAATATTTTCTAACACCTATAACCTTAGGCGCACATCACACCTTAAGAGGGAATTTAAAAATCACGCCCACCACCTTTCCTTCGCCACCTTGGCGCATATCATACTTACCTTGGGCGCATTTTACACATGAAGAGGGATGACGCCTAGCCTTTTACCATCTTTCACCATGTCTTGGTAACATTTTCGCCTTGTTTACCATTTGTATTTACCACTTACACTTCAAGCTTGGGCGCATTTCCTTGTAGGAGGAGGACGAACTTGCTTATACCTTCAGGTGACTTTTCAACTTCCGTTTTTTGTCCTGACTTGCATGATTTGGGCGCATTTTGATGAGAGAGAAGGATGGGCGCATTTCCTTGTGATGAAGGATAGAAACTTTGACTTTGTGTTGACCCCTTGCAACCTTGGGCGCATTTCACCCCTGCTGGTGGATGAACACTCCAACATCCTTGGGTGACTCTTCACCTTCCACGTTTTGTCTTGACATGGCCCAGTTTGGGCGCATTTTGGCCTTGGAGAAGGATGAACAATCTTTGACCACTTTGACTCCTTTGAAAGTTGGGCGCATTTTCATGCTTGTGAAGGATGGGCGCATTTTGACCCCTGAGGCGGATTTCTCACACTTAGAAACTTTTTCAACTTTTCCTCTTTCATCCTGGGCGCATTTGGACCCCTGGACAGGATGAAATCTTGTTGACTTTCTTTTGACTTTTTCTACCTTGGGCGCATTTTGCCCTGTGTGAAGGATGAACTTGCATCTTGAAAAATTTTTCTACACCCCTAGCTGAGTTGGGCGCATTTTGCCTTGCCTGCTGGACGAGACTCCAGACTTAGACAAAATTTTATCATCCTCGCCAGCATCGTGCCCTGCTATTTATAGTAAGTTCTCTGTATTCGCGCCTCCGAAGCTCGGAATGGCCTGAAATTTTAAACACAGCTTCTTCATAACCTTTTCAACCTGTCGATACTGCAACTTTTAGTCACCCTGCTATTTATAGCCTGTTTCTGAGGGTGGCTTACTAAAAAAATAGTAAGCTCTGATTCTCATAGCCCAAGCTCCGGACGACGCGGAATTTTGGATGAGGCGATCCTCACCACGTGACCTTACTGCCGACACTGCTGCATGCACCTGATTTACTATTTTTAGCCAGTTTCCAATTTGACTTACTAAAAATAGTAAGTGCTCCGTTTGACTTGAAATTTCACCCGCCAGACAAATTAAGAACGCCGGGACGCGATGGTTTATGCACCGGTTAAGATTTTGATTCTTTGATTTGGCTTTTAGGCTCAAGCCGGAAACCTTCTAACTTGCACCGCATGTATCAAAGATCTCCATGGTTTCGCTTCGCATCACATCACTGCGGAATCGATCGCCGGGTATACGCCGGACACCGCTAAAATAGTAAGTTCCTCAATGGTGAGAATCCTTGTTTGTGTCACACCATCATGAAGTTTCAAAACCTATATCAGAATCACCGGCCATGCAGAAAAGCTCGACATGCAAACTTCTAAAAATAGCCTCCTAAGGTCAATCGAAGTGGTCATCTCAATTCTGCATGTTATATCGCTATGGCTGTCTCAAAACCTGTATGAATATCCGCACATGCAAAGAAAAACTCGTGATCCGACTCGAATTTGCCCCGAAGCCGACCGCTAAAATAGTGTTGTCCAATTTTTGCTCAAATTTGGCATGCAAGCACCGATGTACTCGGACGTCAGGTGATGATCTAATCTCGAAAATGAACGTTCTGAATTATGACTTACTAAAAATAGTAAGTATCTCGGAATTCAATGAAAACTGGCTGGAAGCCTGCTGGATGTCTACCGACAACATTGCTAAGTTCAATTTTCAATTTACTGGCCCTATTTGACCTTGACTTGACCAAAAAAATGATGAAACCCTAATTTTAGAATTGGCCAATATCTTCACATTTAAGCTCAATGACGACACAACCCCCTGGAAAGACAGACACCAGAAAAGAGACAGAGCGAGAGAGCGAGGAAAAACCCAAGCCAAAAGACCGGAACGGAGCAAAAATAAGGGGGTCCCCATCTGAATGGGGCGATGTGTGAAAAGGTCACAACATCTGGCGACTCCACGGGAAAGTGTTTAAAAACACTTTAAGAATTGAACTCAGATTGGTCTTCCTCAAACCATCATACGGAAAGGTCACTTACTCGAAAGGGGAGAAGACCCCGATATTGGATCAAAACACTTTCGTCTAAAACCTTGTGAGTGTGTGCATGCATTCCATCTCTGAACCATGTCGGCTTCCGGAATCGGCCGTAGTAGGTTATATAAATATCTTAACTTCAAAAGCATCCTGGACATTGCCTCGCTGCCAGTCAGGCGTCCATAGCCCCGACGAGGTTATCGCTACAATTCTCACGAATATTGCTCTACTGCCGGCCGGGCGTCCATAGCCCCGGTGGAGTTACTCGTATGTTCCCAAAACCAATATTGTATGATATTTCTTTCATTTTCATTTTCCTCTTTTTTTCTTTTTCTTTTTTCTTTTTTTTTTTTTCAGATATTTCTTTTAAGCACATTTTCTTTTCCATCACTTGATTTCTCCGTCAATTCCTCAATTGGCTGGCAGGCAATGAAGCCTCCAATGGGTTTGAGAATTGCAGTGGCGCTGAAGCAAGATGTAAGATTTTCACCTGCCAAAACCTTTCCCAAGAAACCAAAATGACTCAGAGCGGAGATAGGTAAGATTTTTAAGGTCTTTAGGCTCGTGTGTTGAGATACAATAACGGGTTAATCTCCCAAGACGAGTTCAATCTCTAATTGGATGATAACAAGAGGAAAACAACCTTAATTCTTTTCAAAAATTTATGCAAATTCCAGTGGAAAGAAACCATGTTATGAAAGTTGAAACATCATCACCCCATCGCAACGGGAAAACCCTAAATCCTTGCCCATGCCAAACCAAAACCACCTGAGCGGACAACTCAAGGGACGGAAACGCCAAACCAAAAACCCAAAGGGCAACAAACCAAAACCAAAACGGAAGAAAAACAGAAAAGCGAACGGAAAGCAACGAACGGGAAAACAAACCCTAATCTAACTATTTTACAAAGCAGGCTCTCGGAGAGAACCTAAGACTGGAAATAATGCTTGAGGAACTGTCCGTTGACGGGCAACGGGACATCCTCCCCTGTCAATGTACGCAATCTAAATGCATTATCCCCAAGGATTTCAGAAATCTGATACGGGCCCAACCACAACTTGTCGAACTTATCGTGATCACCCTTTTTCTCGTGGGCCTTGTCCCAATATAAAACCAAGTCAGAAATCCTGAACGACTTGATCTTTGCCTGTTTATCGAACCATCTCTTCACCACTGCCTGGTGCTTCGTTAGATTCTCAAGAGCCTCATCTCTTTTCTCTTCTAGATGCATTAACTGGGACAATCTTGTCTGAACTTGATCCTCTCCCTCGAGGTACTCTTGAATGAATTGGAGAGTTGGGATCCTTAACTGCACTGGAAACACCGGATCCTGTCCGTAAACCAGGTGATATGGAGATGTTCCCAAGGAATTCTTTGTTCTTATTCTGTCTGCCCAAAGCGCAAACCTCAACTGTGTGTGCCAATCTTT
This sequence comes from Sequoia sempervirens, assembly GCA_007258455.2. Lineage (NCBI taxonomy): Eukaryota > Viridiplantae > Streptophyta > Pinopsida > Cupressales > Cupressaceae > Sequoia > Sequoia sempervirens. Next base: position 1,282 of record VDFB02321434.1, on the reverse strand, counting down.
CGGATTTTTGTCCAGTAACTTCTTAATGGCATTCAATAAATTCTTGTTTGTGGACTCTGCTAGTCCATTCCCCTGCTGATAGTAATTGGAGGAAAACTTCAGTGTGATCCCATACTCAAAAGCCCAGTCGGAAAACTTCAGCGATGAAAAGGCTGAACCATTGTCACTGACCAAAACGTGGGGGCATCCAAATCTTGTCACAATATTTTCTTCAAGGAATCTGATAACCACCTCTGACGTGCACTGCTTCAACGCTTGAGCTTCTGTCCATTTAGTGCAGTAGTCTGTTGCTGTCAAAATATATCTATGCTGTCCTGATGACGGCGGGTTGATCATACCAATAAAATCCAAACCCCATTTTGCGAATGGTCTCACTTCAATCACTGGCTGCAAAGGCATAGCGGGATGCCTTCCTCTATTAGCCGCTGTCTGGCATATGTGGCAAGCCTTCACATGCTCATATGTGTCTTTAAAAAGCGTGGGCCAATAATATCCAGCTCTCAGGATCTGATGAGCTGTGGCCAGACTTCCTCCGTGTCCTGTTCCAAATTTCTCATGGAAGTGTTCCATCAACTGTTTTGCTTCCTGTTTTCCTACACATCTCAAATAAATACCTTCATAGTTCCTCCTATAGAGAACTGATCCCTGAAGCATAAATCTCTGACTTCTCATTCTCAGTGCTCTCCGCTGGACTGGATTCAAATGACGAGGGCATCTGTGATTCAACAAGTAGTAGACTGTGTCATCGTACCATTCTCCAGGAGACACCTCCTCTAACACATAAGCCTGTCGAACTAACTCTGGACCGACCATTGCAATCGTCTGGGCCAAAGCTTGTCCTCTGACTAACTTCATAGGCTGTATCTCAATATCATACTCTTGCAAAGTGGCGACCCACTTTCCTCTTCTTTCTCCTAACTCATTCTGCATTAGTAGAATCTTCACCGTGGCGTCTGGAACAATCGCGTGGATCTTGCTCCTCAAGATGTAATGTCTAAATTTCTTGACGGCCTTCACCAAAGCATATGCTTGCTTTTCAATGCTTGGATATCTTAATTCTGCTTCCTTCAAGGGTGAGCTCATAAAAGCAATTGGGTGCTCATCTTTTTCTTCAGTTCTTTGAGTTAGTACTGCTGCACAGGTGTGCTCTGAGGCAAATGAATACAAATAAAAAGGCTTTGTGTAGTCTGGACTGACCAGCACTGGAGCGTCCACTATAGCTTGCTTGATCTCATCAAAAGCCTTTCTAGTCTGTGGAGTCCACTCAACCTTTGCATCTTTC